>CAKNWU010304297.1:0-13591 GCA_932072015.1 Andricus quercustozae
CCATTTTTCTTCAGAAATCCGTAAATAATTTCAAAAAAATTCTTCAGATTTATAAAAAAAATCTTCAGATTTTCGAAACCTATTTTTAAATAACTAACAATTTTATTATGCACTATAGCATAGTCGAAATGCGAAAATGGCTTGAGACACAGAGGAATTATAATAATAAAATAATGCATGATGTGCAAGGGCAGTTAACCCCATTAAAAAGTTGTATTCGACAATTCATTCCGACATAATATTATTTTTTTCTTTTCTAATTGATCAAAATGTTTCTGGAATCTTCAAAGCTTTTTTGAATCAATCAATACAAAATAGACAAAAACAGATAATTGTGTATTAAAAAATAAAATAATATTGCCATAAAGAATTCATAATATCCCAACATACACCTATGTTTAAAAAAACACTCATATACTATTTGTTCATGCAGAATCCGGTTCACAGTCTGTCCGTATCCCTAATGGCGATTGGCCTGATACTCCGCGCCCGGGTCTTTTCCGGCCTTCTTCTTCTTCGTCTTCTGCTCGTCGCATACCTCATTCAACTGCCGAGCCCGAGTCTCCTCTACGTGCCAGGTCCAGGTCTCCGGCTGCCAGGCCTCCTCTTGATAGGCTTAATCTTGCCAGACATCCTGTTTTTCGCGTACTGGGATATGGACCTGGGCAACTTGGACTTATTCGGCTTATTCCCTATGCCAATCCTCAACGGCGATTTGAATTTCGACGATACACTTTTCATCCCGATTCACCAGTTCAACTAAATGAAAAAACACCCATGCCAATTCCAGAACAAATTGTATTAACAACATCTAATGGTGACGTTTTCGCTGTATTGGATTCTAATGTTATCCTTAATGGAATATATCACGCCAAAGGAATAAGATGCCGGGTGAAAATCAACATAACAAGCAGCGTGATTACGGACTTAACCACATCAGAAATTCGGGATGTTCCAGTAGGCCGCGGTCGCACAATAAATTCGAGTTTCAGCGTAGTAGTTGCACGCCACGATTCTCTTCAGCTGAACCAATAATTAAATTAAAAAAAAAAACGTAAAACTGTTAGCAAATTGCGCATGAGCTCAAGTTATACCTAAGCTATGGAGGGCCAACCGGGGCAATTTGTGCACAGGGTACTTCTTATAATTTACCTAAT
Organism: Andricus quercustozae; assembly: GCA_932072015.1. NCBI lineage: Eukaryota > Metazoa > Arthropoda > Insecta > Hymenoptera > Cynipidae > Andricus > Andricus quercustozae. The sequence continues at coordinate 1,158 of CAKNWU010304297.1, forward strand.
AATATTGTTATTACCTATAATTTTAGTATTAAAATTAATTGTGACAATCATAGATTCCGGTAATAGTAATAAAAAAAAAATAAGGGGTATTACACAAATTTCGCATTGTGTTTTTCTGACATTTTCAACACCCTCCCCTCATGTAAGGTACCATGAGACTTTTTCCAAACACACCACGCCCCCAACAAAATCTTATTAAGATTTTATAAACTCAGAAAACAAAATATGTTAATAAAAATAAGTATGTAGTTTCACAAACCTACAATTTTATTATTTCTTTTCCAAAGGGAATAAGACTACAAGTTGTAAGTGTTACAGCTATGTGAATTTCAATTTTAGGAATGGTACATTAATAATATTCATAGTATATCATAACATAATAATAATATTAAAAATAAACTTTAATGTTTATTTAAACTACTATTCTTTCATCCATGAATAATAAAAACTCCTATTTATTGATCACAGGCTACACATTTATCCTTTTTGGTTTAAAATTCAGCAATTTCATTGAATTTTTTGTTTTCGTTTGAAAATTCACCTTTTTTGTAGATATCTCATCATTTTTGTTAGAACTTCAATTGCCTGGTTAAAAATGAATATGTTCTTGTTCGAAATTAACTTTAATGTTGAAAATTCACATTTTGGGCCCAAAGGCAAATGTGTTGTAGAAAATTCGTAAATTCGGTTGGAAAATTCAACGATTTGGTTGGAAACATATGTTTTTTTATTGATAATTCGTCTTTTTGGTACAAAATAAATTTTTTCATTCTCATCCTAATGAGAAAATATTGGTTTTATGTCAATTTTGACATGGTCGGATTTCATCAAATCTCCACGTTTTGAGGCCCCCTGAGTCAGAAAAAATGATTTTTACAAAGGTTTTCTGTCTGTCTGTAGTAGTAGTTAGTAGGTCGTAGGCACGATAACTTTCGAAAGATCGATCAGATTAGATTGTGCTCTGGCACACTTTTCTATGCCCTAAAAAGAAAGAATGAGTTCGTTCACCAGCTATTTTGGATAAAAATTTAAAAAGTTAGAGCATTAAAAAAATTTTCAAGGCATGAGAATTCTATGTACGGCTATTCATAGTACTCAAAAACTGAAACAATTTATCATAACAACTTTTTGAATTTTCTTAAAAAATCGAAAATTAAAATTTTGAACCCACAAATACGAAACAAGATGATTCAACAAAAATGAGCCATCCAAAAAAGATCTACAAATTTTTTATGAATTATTTTTTGATAGAACGCGTAGTTCTTGTTTTAATCGTAAAAAATAATATTAGAATATATATAAAAAATAAAAAATTCCATTGTGCACTTAAACCACGCAAGATAAGAAAAAAGATTATTGTGCAAAAATTATTCATCCAAACAAGATCTACAAATTTGTTGATAATCATATTTTTATTATGAAAACCAAAAATAAAGAAAAGTTTCTTTCAACACATTTATCAAATATACATTTTTTAAAATAATAATTTTTTTAGTTTAACTGTGAATAAAGATTAACGTAAAATAAGAAACAAGTATTAAAATGATGATAAAAATTAAGTTTGTATGTTATTTTGCAATATCTGAATAAGCAATCCCAGACCGAGATATATTCAAAAGCTTCGTAGTAAGCTTTCGATTTATCAAAGCTCCTGAGAGTCAAAAGTTCTTTACAAATATGGTTTATCTGGCTTTTATTGGCGACTTTTTTTTAATATAGTTTTGTTGAATAAAACAAACACTGTTTGATCAGAAACGGAAACCAAAACTTTTTCTTAAGCAATTAAACGTTCTGAGTCTGTCGATAACAATCTACAATGTTAATTCTTCGTGCCTCTCTACTGTTATCAATAATAAGGTTCTTCATTTACACTTCCCTTTTATCTGTAAGATATTTATTTTAAAGCCTGAGGATGAGCTAATATTACGACCGTAAAATGAACACAACAAATAAGGTTGAATTTTATGAAAATCTAATGGATCTATTATTTAGTCATACAAAGATATAAATTACCTAAGTTGAAATAACATTAATATTACTAACACACATTTCTTTAAACGATGTATTATGTATTTGTTTTAGTTGAACTATATGGAACTTTTTCATACAGCTAATTATCTTATTTTATGATACCGTGTCTATAGCAATAGTTAAATGACTACGAAGACTTTATTTGAATGTAAATATCATTCTTTGTTGATGCAAATGGATGTAAATAAACGCTGTGAAATTTTTTCCTATCTACCTTAGCGTGGTCTTCCTATTAGGAAAATTAATATAGTTAAGTCAGTATAAAACTATAATTATTTTCTCTGTAAACGAATTTCGTAAGTGAATGAAAAGCAACTGTTTTTATTTGCTTGGGAGAAGGACTGGCTGGAGAATTGACGAAAGTTTGAAGGCTCAAAAATTATATTGCATCAAATATTTTATTATTATTTGTAGTTGCAAGGTACATATACCATTTTTAAGAGATTTCGGATCACAAACAATATTAAATTTCAGTTTTAGATTTTGTTTTGATTTACTGTATGGTGTCAAGGATTGTAGCTTACACACTCTATTCTAAAATTCCTATAAATTTCGCGGCGGCTACCCACTGGACTATCATCCATTTCTTTTTTTGTCAATCGGGTAATCTTGCCGCTTTCCATGTTTATTTTCACCCGTCCATTGCCGGTACCACTATACAATCCAGCAAAAACATTACTACTCTTCAATATTGCAAAGGCATCACCATCCAATGTTGATAATACAATTTTTTCTTGGCCTGAAACGTGTGTAGTTTCGTGGCGTCCTACGAATAATCTGATTCGGTTATTATCAGGAAAAGTGTATTTTCGAAGTTTAAATATTTGGTTCGAATTTGCAATGGAAATAAGCCGAACACATTCCATATCTTCAAGTTCATACCCAATTCTGACAAAATGACGAAGCCTGGTAGGTTGGGCAATACACGTGGCATGAGGAGACCTGGACCTAGCCCGAACAGGAGGCTCGTCAGGAGAAAGATTCCTCTGAGTTGAATGATGTCTGCCAGAAAGAGTAGAAGCCGGAGAAGAAAATGCGCTACGGGGAACAACTGGTATAGGGTCTCCGTTAGGTAAACATTCAAACTGGAAACTGAACTCTGCAAGGAGAAACAGAAGAATAGATTTTTTTAGAAATACGTTGGTATATAATGAATTTATTGTGGCATATTTGAGCCGTTGGATGCCCAAAGGAGATATTGAATTATTTTCTGAGAACAAGGAGTTCTTTGCTGGCCGCTTGTGTTTAAATAACTTTCAGTGGCCCCCCCCCCCCCCAACTTTTTCGAAATATTTATATATCTCCTTTTTGCTTCAGCTTGAAAACATTGATGGGAGATTGCCGTGGGTAACTTCTTGAAAGCTGGAATAGCAATATTCAGGGAACATAATTCAGAAAGGTTCCTTGCAAAGTTTTATTCCAAGCTTTTTTATGCAGAGATGCAACGGAATTCTAAGAGCAGAAAAAATGCTAAGTTAAACATCGGCCGCTTGAAATTACGGACAGAATGCGGATTCTGGAGAATTTGTCCGAATTCCGAAATCAATCCGAAACTTCTCTTTTAGTCAGCCGACAAGGTCACCCGAATGTTATCCGTTGACGAAATCTGTATTGGAAACAACCGGAACGCATATGTGAATCCATTTCAACCCTGCCAAACTTCAGATTGTAAAGTATTATACATCCTTTATGTCGGTCGGCTGGGGTTAATATCTCGGTTTTATTTTTGCCAAATTTGTTTTAATTAGCCAAGCTAAAGCCAGTCGACTTTGCTTAAAGATAGCAATTAAGATAGAAAGCAGATTACTTTGCACAAATTATTATTTACGAAAAGCTTAAAAATATTCAAATAATGATACATATGATTATTATTATATTTACCAATAAAGTTAAGGAAGACTGCCAAGGATAAGGCCAAAGTATAGACGATTCTCATTCTTTCAAAGCAGAGGAAAAACTGGTTATTGTATTAATGAAGAATTGGGTTGTTAGTTTAATTGATGACTATTCTAGTGCTAAACTGAAGTATATGATATATATTCAAGTCTTTATCTCGTCGATTATACTGGCTTCAGATTTTTCCTATGAGATATGTATGTTACATCAATCAGTCTAAAGAGCCGCACCAGTGGCGTATCTAGGAATTTTTTCGGGGGGAGGGGGGCTGATATTAGGGGAGAATGGGAAAAAGGGTACCTGAGAAATAAAATGCCTCAATATTGAAGTTAAGATACATAATTGTTCAAACAATTTAGTATTGTTTTTAATAATATTCTCTTTGAATAATGTCAGAAAGTTGCAGTTTTTTCTGAAAATTTCACATTTTCGTCTACTTTTCATTCGGAGTGTGGTCATAATTAATGAAATTCAACAAAAATAATTGTTTTAAAAAGTTATTATTGTCTGTAACTATATTTCCCTATAATAATCCTAGATAGTTGCGGGGTTTTGCGGAAAATTTAAACTTTTTTTTTAATTTTTCCTCAGAGTGAGATAATATTTAATGCAAGTTAACAAACATAATTGTTGCAATACACATTGTGGCGTATAACTATCCTTTTAGAATTTTTCAATTTTTGTTAACTTTTTAGTTAAAAAAAAATGTGGGCCTCCATATGAAAGGGGCCCTTTATCACCTGTAGGTACCCTGACTTAAATGGTTAGCGATGAATTTGGTAAATTTGACCTTGAACTGACCTTGACAACGGATTCGAATTCAGCGACCCCGAAAACCTTTAGGTACCCTGACTTATTTGGTTAGCGATGAATTTTGTAGGTTTGACAATGAATTGACCTTGAGCCTGCTCTGATGGGACCTAACGCAAAACGAATTTGAATTCAGCGACCCCTAAAATATAAGACTCACCTAGTCTGGTCCGTGTTGCAAGGGTTTAGGTTTTGTGTTCCTGTGTAATCAATAATGAATTATTTAAACAATTATGTTTGCTAAATTGAATTTGTTGTTACGTCAATCTAATTGAAAATTCAACAAAAAGTGGAAAATTTTAGAAAAAACTGCTACCTTGTAGCATTATACTGAGAAAATATTATTATGAATAACAATAAATTGTTTGAAAAATTATTTTTGTTAAATTTAATTGATTATTGCCTCGCTCTAATCGAAAGGTTGAAAATAAGTTGCAAAAATTCGGAAAACCCGCGACTTTTAAAATCTATTCTAAGAGAAAATTGCCTAAAAAAATAAGTTGTTCATGTAATTAATGTGAACTTCTAGTTATCTGTATAAAGAAGAATTTTACGTATTATAAACAATTTGTATTTTAAAAAGCCATTTTTCACTTATGTGACTTTTTTGGAACCCTATAAGACAGAAACGCACTTTTTGGGGGGAGGATTCGAAAAAATTTATGAAAGATATGCATGAAAATACGAAAATAAATTACGATGTATTCTGAGATCACTTCAGTCTATAATGAGACCTTGGGCATAGCAGGATAAGCATGTGTGTGCGGCCCCCAGCCCGATCAGGTCCATATTTTCATCATAAGATGGCATCAATCGGTAGTCCACCCTGGAGTATTATCTCCCAGAAATGATTTTTGTGTGAGTTATGGGGGTTAGAAGGAAAATTGAAAAAGTCGTTTTTCCTGAGAACGGCTTGGCCGATTGTGATGAGCAAAATATATGTTATAGGAGTCAATAGTAGGGTGCGAGGAAAAATTAATGAACTTTTTTCCACGAAAATAACTTTAAAAAAAAATTTGAAAATTTTGAATTTTTTTTTTAAGGGTTTTGTTTCGAGTACCACTTCCACCTTTCACCATAAAAATCTTTCATTCATGTCCTAAAACAAATTTAATCCCCAAAAGGATCGAAGAGGTAGAGCATAGTTAGAAAAAATAAAAGCCGTTAGTGCACTGTACACTGGGTGTTGAACATTGGGATATGGGTGTGTAGAGCAACGACTTTGAATACTTCAAAATCTAGAAATGTGACCGTTCGCGAAGAAAGGGACCTAACGCGGAAAAAGTCGATTTTCATTTTCTTATGGCAATCGATAGTTTCTGAGTTAGTCTTTCATTTCCAATATTCAGAATTTTTTAAATTCATTACCTTTCTTATTATTAAGCTACAAATATAGGCATAATCAGCATACGCGGATACCGAACGAGAGGTCCACCAAAGGCAGCCCCACCACTTACCACTACAGATGTACGCGACGAGTCCGTGAGCTCCACTGGCTCATGTCAAAAAGTGGAATGGTAAGTGGAGGTGCCTCGACCCCTGCCTCATTGTACTGAAAAAAGTGCACAAAATTAATAAACGAAGTTTCAACAAAATGATGCGATTTTCATTTAAAAAAATAAGTTACACAGCCCTACAAAGAAATTAGGCTGTCCGATGGACAAGAGTAGTCACATCCTATGGATTTTGGGTCGCTGAATCCGAATCCAAGGTCAGAATTCCGCCATCACCCTAAGGTTTTTTTCTAACCTCAAAAAACATTTTTTTAAAACTATTTTTGAATTAAATAATAGGTAACAAAAAAACCGTGTCTTTTTTTTTAATTTTGACAACAAATTCGGCTTCAGTAGCGAAAAATACATAGAAATGGCCAAACCAGAGTAGTGACATTCTATGGATTTCGTATCGCTAAATCCGAATGTACATAGAAATGGTTTATTTCCACAACTCCTACGAATAAGCCCAAGCTAGCCCCCTGACGGTGGTGGTGGTCACGAGCTACCCAGACTCACTGCTCAATGAGGAGCAGTGTGAGCTCTTCAGGGAGGCCACTTTGAGGGTGCTTGAAAGAGTGCCGCAATTATTTGGTTTCTCACGTCTTTCCATTGTTTACGTATTTCCTCTGTTTCTTTCTCTGTCCGTGGTGTAATTTTACTCTAATAAGCATTTGTTCCTTGATTTTGATTCTTTTGTGTTCCGATTCTCTGTTGTGTTCTCCCTGTTCTCCTTCGCCATTTGTTTCCGAAAGCATTGTGTGATGTGTCGGGGCCCCCCCGGCCGGAAGTGCCTCTTCTGGTACTCCTGCTTTGCGCAAGATCAACCATTATAGAGCTTTGCAGTTTTTGAAGTGGCAGATGACGTTAGGCTCCCTTATATTGTTGTTGCACAGCTTGCAGTAGTCCATTGTTCTGAAAGAAAAACGAAATTTTCTGTCTTTGTTGTTCTTAACATTTAGTGTTGTTCTAGTTTAATATCATTTACGTTTCATTCGCCTATATATTTTCACTTAGGGTTCTTAAATTCGTAGATGATTGGTGAAATTTTCTTTTTAATAATGAAAGGGCCTTTTTACTTCTCATAAAGCTTACCTGCTTTTTTATATGCCTTATTTGATCATTTGGTTACTACCATTCTACCATTTTACCAACCATTCCTTGAAGATACACTAATTTCGATTTACTTGGAATCGCTAAAAAGTTTTATCCCCCTAGCTAATGTGGCAAACACACCAATTCATCCCCCGAAAAACTAAAAAATCACAATAAATACAATAATTAATAAGTCTGGACTTTTCTTTAAAAAAAATTATTTTATTCGGTGCACAAAGATCGCTCAAAAAGTTGTATTCCCCTAGCTATTGCGTAATGAAACGGTTCAGTATAACTTCATTAGTCATAAATATAAAATTTAATTAAGAACGCGTGAGAAGTAAAATAGATACGCCACTGAGTGACTTGCGAATTCCTTAGCGAAATGGTTATATAGATCGCATGTAACACTGCGGGAAACAGGTGTGGTTGCGTACGCAACCACACTCGAAAAGTGGGGATGTGTGAGGTCCGCGGATGTGTCCGAAGTCTGCGCTGAACGGTTCTAGGGAACACCGCGTTTGGCGTATGAATTTTGGATTCGCAGAAGCCTTCGATCTTCATGGAATTTTGTTCGCCAAGTAGACTAGGGTTGTTTCCAATATTTCGCTCTGAGCGCGCTCAGAGCTCGCCGCGGTGCTCAACCAGTTTTAATCATAAAAATAAGAAATAGGAACTATGGATGATCTTATTTGGCGCGAATTGCAAGTGTTGTGAATGATGCCGTAAGTTTAATGAAAAATATTCCTGAATGGTTGCGTTTTTTCGTAATTTGTTGTGAAAGGGTAGCATTCAATTTCGATTTTGTGAGTAACGTGCTCTAATATCGTGCTCCGTCTTTTTCGGTCGAGTAAAAATTTCGAGCGTGTTGAAAGAGGGAGAAATGGCTGGCGCGAATATAAATTTTTTGGATCCAGCTATCTTTGTGGGTGCTGCAAATGTGTTATTTGGAAACGAGGGATTAGCGAATTTAGTAAATTTAATTGGAATTTTGGCAGAGGAAAGAGACGAAAGGGAAAATCATGTGAGAGTGAGAAATTTCTTTGACGAGGTTATACCTCTGTATTCACTATCAGGTAAATATAATATTTAAGTATCTATTTTTCTAGTAAATATTTTAGTCAAAAATGTATGTTTAGTTATAATTTATAAGTAATTCTTTAACGCTGTTCGGAGCAAAATAAATTATAACAAGCTGATGAACTTTTGTACTCAACCAATGAGCACTTTGCATCATGGAGGAAGCATTAATTAATTACTCAAAAGTATTAATATTAGGTCACCTTATTCGTGTCAATAAGAAAAGAGTTTATTTTTTACATTATGGCTTTTAATTTTTATATACTTGAGAATTTATAGTCGAAAAATTAATTTTCGAAAATTATAATTGCTGTTGGCGGTCGTGGGTGTGGTGAGCCCACACTTGTAGTTATTTACTACAAGAAACTATCCACCTAAAAAACACTACCCGAATCGGGTAGTGTGACGCTTACCTCTAGAGGTTCGCCGAAAGGGAAATAGCTTAATGATATATATATAATTAATGGCATTGGACTCAAGTGTTAAGCTCAAAATTCCATTCTCCATTTTACTCAACGAAAATAGTAGATAAATATTTTTTGTATAAAAGGAAGAACTCAAAATCTAACTCCAAAACTAAATATTTTCATTTTATTTAAAAAATATTTGAATTAGATGTTTGCTCGCTCTGTACGCATAATTCTAGTAAAAAATTGATTAATTCTATAGAGGGAAAATATTCAAAATTCAATATTTGTTGAGTAAAATGAAGAAATAGAATTTTTAGATTAGAACTTAGCTCCAACATCCGTAAGCATAACTTTTCTTATTTCTCAATCAAATAAATTAATTATTTCAATAATAAAATATTTCAAGATTTTTCGATTAAGGAATTCTATTTCAAAGATGCATCAAAAACTGTTCTTTTTCTAAATTACTTCTATTTTCAGATTTTCAGTCACATTTTCGACTCACTCGTCAAACGTTCCAAACTATCTTAGAACATGTTGGCCCTCTTTTAAACAGACACCACGTCGCGCCTCAGCGAATATGCCCAGAAAAGCAATTATGCATTGCAATATGGATATTTGCTAATCAAGAAGTGTTCACAAGACACGATTTTTTAACACACACACACACACACATATCTATATGTATATAATGGTTGAGCACCGCAGCGAACTCTGAGCGCGCTCAGAGCGAAATATCAGAAACAACCTAGGATTGGGAGAAAAGTTAGACGTGAGGATAAATTCAGGATAAACTGGACTCATGCGGGATAAATTTTTATATTCTTATAAAACAAGAAGACTGAAATTACCAAAAATATTTAATTTGTATGAACTTTTAGTGCTCTCGTTCACACGTAACTCATGACTTAATCAATTTGAGTAATACTAGAAGACCAATTCTTTTCATTCCTTTTTAACCCGTTTCCATACGGGAGCTCAAGAATGCTAGTATAACAGCTCAAATTCGATTACAGCCAAAGTGACATTAACGTGGTGGTACGAATTTAATTGGAAATTAAATTGTGATGTGTTTGACGTCGCCTAAAAATCATTTAATGGACTTTCAACCCGTTCTCATTCAGGAGCTCATCCATTTATAATGAGGAAAAATTAAACACACCTAAATCACCATTTAATAGTCAATGCTCTCGATAAGAAGAGTCGAATAGATCTTAGGAATTAGTAAAATTCCCAAAATAGACCTTTGACTTTTTACATTCAAGAAATCAAGAGAATTAAAAGGCAGAAAGTAATTCAAAGAGATATAAACACGGATGTGTGTACTTTTCATATAGCCAAAATGGCTGGAAGCAAACTTAATCTACAATCACTTGTGATAGGCAAATAGAACGAAATTTCGTAGTAGATATTGCACCCTAATTTGCACGAAATAGAGTTGTATTTATAAATTCATTGCATAATTGGAGTCACAGTTTTTCTTCGAGGAGAGGATTATTTAAAAGAGAATTACGTAGAAAACGCGAATTCGGACTGCGAAATTATCATAGTTACATGCCGACGAGGAAAGAAATCATGCTAAAAACGAAAATTATCGAATTAAAGGGTTAATTGAAATGAATCAACATTAAATTATAATCTGGTAGAAGAAAGCGGGAACGATAAATCGAATAAATTGCGCAATTCTGACTTCGCTTCTGTGATCCCACCGTTCGAGGAAAAAAATATATCAATTCACCAAATTATTGCCACTAGTCGATGAAATGAGTCGAAATCGCAATAGGATTAAAGTTTTTGAGTAATCTGCCGTCTTTGAGGTGAGATCCGTCGAAAATTACATTTGACAGGATTTTTTGATTGCTAACTACTTTCGCTTCAAAAGCCTACGCGTAAGAAAAAGTATCGAGATTCGTCCAGGGGAGAATGGAGTACCCATTCCGGTTCCAAGGGTGTGATTTTAGTTAATTTGAATAACAGGGTGGTAAGGGCTAATTTTAATGTTCTTCCAAAACTTAACCCAGTTTGCATAATTGGTCTTGAGTTATTGGACAGAGTATATTAAAAGCAAATCAGATGTATAATTTTCGGCAATCTTCAATATTGTTAAGAAAATTCTTAATTGCGACAGCACTATTAATTAACATAAGAAAATGCCCATATTTTCATAGGATTCAAGCTTGAAGAAAATAAAATCTAAGAAATCTTGGTACAATCGACATAAGTAGATCTCAACTCAATATCGTAAGGTATTATTAATTAAAAATAAACGATAAGAGTAATTTGGACGTTCGATAACGTTACAGTAACACACCTCAATTCATCTCTTACAAATTAAAAAATCACCGAAAATACAATAATTCTAAAGTCTGCAGTTTTCCTTCACAAAATTATTTTGTCCGATGAACAAAGATTTCTCAAAAAGTTGTATTCCCCTAGCTAATGCATAACACACCCCAATTCATCCCTTAAAAATAAAAAAATCACCGAAAATACAAGAATTCTAAAGTCTGCAGTTTTCCTTCACAATACACTATCATTGTTTCATCTTCCATGCCAATATGGAACACACCCCTATTTGATCCCTAACACCTAAAACATTCACAAAAAATACAACAATTCGAAAGTCTGCAACACATGGAAGATGTCGTTTATAAAGATCCACTTCCTAGAGATTAAGACGAAGCTGAAATGGAAGTAATTGTACGACTGTATGGGGCAGTAGCGATGTTGGAAGAAGAAATAGTAAAGAGGTCTACGTAAAGTGTTTTAAAACGAGCTCAAGCTTTCTTGGATCCTGGAGGATTTCAATTCGAGCAATCAATCCAGAGGATGCGTTTTGCACTAGAGAACCAGAAAAACATACCATAAACTAGCTGCGTGAATTCGATCTCTGATGTTTACACATTGTTTGCATTTACAATTTTATGGTACCCATTTAACTTTCTCATAGAAAGTCAAAAGAAAAAATATGATTAGGTCAATCAAAATGTCTCGCATCAAGGAGCCTTTTCTATTCTTGCTTGCACTTTGAATTATGTTAATAAATGACGTTTTTTTGTTTAAAACAGACTTTTCAAATTATATGAATTACCATAAGATACGCACTGTTCAATACAATGTGCTAATATTATAGGTCTATTAATTTTTCTGTAATCAAGGAATCTTTTCCATTTTTATATCAGTGTGTTGAATTATGTTAATAAGAAAAGTTTAACTATAAAAAAATGATTTTTCAAATATTACACATTGCCATAACTTCCTTACTCTTCAATAAAATGTACCTGTTTATACTATTAGGCCAATCGGTTCATCTCGAGTCAAGGAATCTTCTATATTTTGGCGTCAGCTTTTAATTCTGTTAATAAAAAGAGTTTTGTTATAAAAATCTCAGTTTAGAAATATTATCAAGTGCCAAAAACGTAATAATGAATATATTTTGAAATCCTTCAGACAGTTTTGAGATATTAGTGTATAAAATAGGCCCTCAAAATTTAATCAATTTATCTGCAGCCGTATTCAAGTTATCGTGTTTACAAAAAAGTGTGAAATTAATGCAAACACATATCATTGTATTATACATTTTTTAATTAACGAACGTTCAGTTAAATGAATTAAAATT
>CAKNWU010304297.1:13691-33220 GCA_932072015.1 Andricus quercustozae
AGAACCATTAATAATGATCTAAAATGTGTAAGGTGAAAGAGAAATTTACTGTGAAATAACAATGATTACAACATAAGCTTTTTTTTTCATTCTTTCATAGTAGTCAAAAAAATGTCTCTAACACCCATCAAAGAAATTTTCGATCGATCTTGCTGCAAGGGTGATTTCCGGAGGATGTTGGGATATCATCCCACAGGTCATTGAGTTTATGAAATATAATCAGTGAGTAAAACTTTTTGTGCGATTATTGTGCACCGAACAAAATAATTTTGTGAAAGAAAACTGCAGACTTTAGAATTATTGTATTTTTTGTGATTTTTTAGTTTTTGGGGGATGAATTGGGGTGTGTTACGCATTAGCTAGGGGGTTGTAACTTTCTGAGCGATCATTGTGCACCGGAAAAAATAATTTTGGGAAGGAAAACTGCAGACTTTAGAATTATTGTATTTTTGGTGATTTTTTTACTTTTTGGGGGATGAATGGGGGTGTGTTACGCATTAGCTAGGGGGCATAACTTATTGAGTAATCTTTGTGCACCGAATTAAATAATAATGTAAAAGAAAACTGCAGACTTTAGAATTATTGTATTTTTTGTGATTTTTTAGTTTTTGGGTCAAAGTCGCCAACCCGGGGGAATTTGGAGAACCGGGGGAATTTGGAGAACCGGGAGAAGCTTGCACCGGGAGAAAACCGAGATAAAGACAAGAGAGAAATATCACAGCGGACGATGTCCGATTTTTTGTTGAACATTTAAACAAATGAATAATTTAAAATTGAAAAATATTTGTTTCGAAAGTTTCAGGAAAGAATAGTATGGAATTCTATAGGAAGATTTAAAATTAAGCATCGAGTTTAAAATATAAAAATAATAAAATCTCTGAAATTGATACATCAGCAAATTAATAATTTCAGTAATTTTAAATTGTTACAATTTTAAAGTTCTCAATGTAAATGCTGAAAGCTGCATTTCTAATTTTTCCTTTTCATAAGTTTTGATTATGCAATTAAGATTGAATGGGTTAATTGTTGTAAAGTATAGTTAGCAATATAATAGTTTTTATTTCGCAATATATATATTTTTTATTTCAGACGTTTTCAATTCAAAATTATTATTTATTGTTTCAAAAAGGAAGAGAAGTTGTTAAACAAAGACGCTTCGAATTTTAAATCTCAGTTCACTTGTCATAATAATCTAAGTCTCAGTGTCTAGCATTTATCTCGATATTTTAGTATATACAGTTTAAATTTGTGATATCAAAAAATCAAAACCGTTATTTGAGAGTACATGTACATTTATACCAAATTCGTTACTATATACCGCAGATGTATGCAATATCATGCAATTAAAATGTTCAAACTAGGAGTGCACAAACAGTTTATTAATAAAAATATGAAATGCTCATTAAAACATTTTGCAGAATTTCATTTACGTATTGCTACACGAAAGAATTAGGGCAAAATTATGAAAAGATGATTCAAAATACATTAAAAAATGTTACTTTTTCGTCTGTTGTCTCATATTCTTCAAATTTTGCATTTTGTGTTTCATGTTCCTTAAAATATAATAAAATTTATAAACCATATGAAAAGAACTGGACAGACGTATACGTTCACTAACACATGCATATAAGATTTAGTTCCAAAACCAATTGTACGCGGCGGTAGATCTGGGTATCCATTTCCGCTTACTTCCCATTGCGTTGACCGTCCCTGATATATGTTTTAATTATCTGTTTTATTCTTCTATTGTATCGTTCTGGCGGGTTAGCTTGCGGGGTAATATTTTGGCGTGTTTCTAATTCCGAATTTTTCCGTTAGTTCCCTTAAATTTGTGTTGATAGATTCTGTCCCATTATCGGTGTGGAGAATCCGCGGTGTTCCCCAACGCGAAATGTCACGTTTGTGGAATTATCACTCAATCATTGTTCCGTTTTCTTTTTTAGTCGGAATTATTTCGACCTATTTTCTGAAAAGATCCACAAAAACTAATAAATATTGATTCTTTCACTTTTTTGAAATCGGTAACGGGCCCATGGTATCTGCAGAAATCATGTTCCATGGTTCTTCCACGATTCTTTTCCCATTACCCCTAATTTTGGTTGGTTACTCGGTTTGGTTCTTTGACATGTTTTACAATTTAGTTTGTTACCAGTAACTAATGGGATTTATTATTGATAATCCCAACATGCCGCATTCATCTTTAGTGAGTTCCTTACCTCTCCCCTCACACATTTGAATAGAAATAGATATTTCAAAATCAATTTAAAACTAGACTCAACTCTGTTGGTTGCGTTGGAGTCTTATTTAAATTACAAAACAACCGTGTATTCTTCAAATTAAATACCCACGCAATATTGGCCTAGAAATGAATGTAAAGGTAACTTTTTGATTTGCTTCTGGAAAAGACTGGCTGTAGAATTGACGAAAGATTGAAGCCCTGAGAACCATAATACATTTACACTATATTATTATTTCATAGTCACAAGGTACTTGTAACCTTTTGGGCCGACTTCGAATCATAAACAATATTTAACTTTAGTTTAACATTTTTCTAATTAAATGTATGACGTAGAGGATTGTAGCTCACACGCTCTATTCTTTCTCGGACCACAAATATATCGTGTTTCGATTAACCCTAGGAAAGCCGGTGGTTTCCAACATCAGAAACCCCAGAAATACACTTTGGGACTCATGTAACGAGGAACTCAAAGGGACGCTTGCGGTATTCCCCACAAGCTATGGTACCATTGATGAGTTAGAGCACGCCGCGGATTACCTACGATGGACTCTGACAACTTCATATGAGAACAATTGCCCTACAAACACAATTAAGTCTAGGAAGGGAGCTGAATGGTGAAATACCCACCTGGAGAGACTCCGTAAAAAGACAAGAAAGTTGTGCAATAGGTCAAATAGAACTAAATTGAATTCCGAATGGGACATCTATAAGATGGCCCAGTATGAATAAATTAAAAGTATAAGAAAGTATAAGCAGGAGAATTAGAGGGACTTCTGCGAGGAATCGATAGACATTCCGGAAACAGCGAGGCATCGGGCTCATAAGGCTCGATAATGGTGAGTTTGCCGAAGACGAAGAAGCAACGCTGAATCACCTGATGCAAGTTCACCTCCCGAGTTTTCAGCAAATCTGACCCGTCCAAGAGGAGGAAATTTGGGGCCAAGGGGTAGAGAGGACCGACTGGAATTTCGCCCCTAAGGTCGATGATTACAAAAATGTGGAATGGGCCGTAGGTTCATTCTGTCCACTTTAATCACCAGGGGCAGATGGCATTTATGAAGGATGGCAGAGTGGCCTTCATTCCCAACCCTGGGAGGGAGCGCTACGTTGCTGCAAAATATCTCCGACCTATAAGCCTAACGTC
Organism: Andricus quercustozae; assembly: GCA_932072015.1. Classification (NCBI taxonomy): domain Eukaryota; kingdom Metazoa; phylum Arthropoda; class Insecta; order Hymenoptera; family Cynipidae; genus Andricus; species Andricus quercustozae. Next base: position 17,075 of record CAKNWU010304297.1, read on the forward strand.
CTTTATTCTGAAGAGTTTGGAACAAAAGGCGTATTTTGTGAGCACGTTCTTGGATAGTAAGGGTGCTTTCAGCAATACTCCTCCAGAATTCATCTTTCGAGAGGCTTTGAGATCTAGCGTGCCGGACCAGCTAGTATGGTGGATAGGAATCATGCTACTCCGAAGGAGACTCGAAACCAGACGGTGTGAAAGGCTAGTAAGGAAAATAGGCTAGGATGACTTTGTAATCCTAGCCAGGGGAGCTCATCTGGAAACGTCGATAGGTCTTACGAGGTCGGCGGTGCGCCATGCAGAACAGGCTGCGATGATTACAAATGCTAGCATTCAGGGGTTTGACTGGAGAAATGAGGATTGCGCTCACAGCGGCGATAGGGTTCATGCTCTGTGAAGAATCCTAACACGTTGCGATAACTGGTAGAGCGCCACACGCGATGGATCGCCTGGCTAGAGAAAATAGATGGAATCGGGGAACTAGGCACACTAGACTCCCCAGTGTGTCGATCGTGGCCCCGTCGAAATCGCCACGGTTGGAAATAAAGAGAAACCTAAACGCGCAACCAGAACCGTGACCGGATCGTGCTGCGTGCCGATTGGTCGACGGTTTCAGTCGTAGCCTTAATCGGAGCCGGGAAACGCTCATCTGAATACGTCTTAACTTCGATCTTGAAAGGTTAAACAGAACCTCCACGTAGAAATGACAAAGCATCGAAAGCACATACGTAATTCGGCGATTAAAAGGGTAGTTCTACCACGACATGGAGGGTGTGTGGAGATGGATGCCTTTCTATAGATACATTCCAATACCAGTTTTAGAAAATCAAGATTACATCTTATATTGGGATGTTACTATCCAGACGGATCATTGTATCCGAGAAAATCGACCCGATATCGTTATGCGAGAAAAAAAAGTGGAAGAGTCTACATCATCGACATTTCTGGTCCACTTAACTGAAATTTACAGGCAACCTATACAACCAAGATCCACAATTATAGCGAGCTAAGGCGTGAAGTAAACACAGTATGGAGGAATGTGAAACATGCATCTATTTATCCTACTGCGATGTTGGCTACATTCAATGTAGGGTAGTGGCAGCAGCTCAGAAGGCGGCTTTATCAAACACCTGTCGCATTGAGAAAAACTGCTTAGACCATTAAGAAGTTAAAAGACGAACTGCCAGCTACATCGTGCTCCCAATTTTGTACCTACAACATCATCGCAAATGATTTCCAACATCGTATTAAAATAAATGATAAGATTCTCATCTTATCAGTCACTTCACTCAGTCTGTGGTTATGATGAAAAATCGGGTTCACCATAGAACAATTTCGAAAATACAAAATAATAATAAAAATGAAAATCAATGTTTTGTTTAAACAATTATTATTACATGCATAATTAATAAAAATTCTTATTTATTGATCACAGGCTACACAGTTATCGTTTTTGGTTCAAAACTCAACAATTTTATTGAATTTTTTTCCGTTTTGTTTCAAAAATTCATTTTTTTTATAGATGCCTCATCATTTTTGGTTGAAACTGCAATTGAATGGTTGAAAATAATTCTGGTTTGGTTTAAAATTAACTTAAGTGTTCAAAATTCACATTTTTGGTTCCAAATTCAACTGCTTTGTAGAAAATTCGTATTTTCGGTTGGAAAATTCAACAATTTGGTTAAAAATATATGCATTTTGTTGAAAATTCGTCTTTTTTTTCAAAAAGTCCATTATGCTAAAACCAAAGGTGCAACTGTTTGGTGACAAATTAATTTGTTTTCGTTGAGGAATCAAGTATTTTCAAGTTGAAATTGGTACCACTTTCTTCAAAATTAATTTGGTATTAATAAAATTTATAATTATGATTAGAAATTCATCTCTCTGGTAGAAAACTAAACTACTTTGTTAAAAATTGGTTTTTTGGTTTGAATTATTTTTTTTTACTGAAAATTTAACTATTTGGTTAAAATTCAACTGTTGCGCTCTGTTTCTCGATTTTTATTGACTTTGGTATTTGATTTAAATATCTGGCGCAATTCGGAATAAACGAGTAGATAAATTATTGATCAAAATGTCCATGTATATTCAAATAAATGTAGCAAAATAAATTTAAAAACATGCTCAACTCTGTTCGTTGTTTTGGAGTCCCACTTCCATTTGAAAACAAGCTGGCTTCCTCCAAATTATATACTCAAATGTGACTGGTCTAAGAAATTAACAAATTGAAATTAAAAATGGAAAGCTAGGTTATAACTTATAGGGGGAAATTATCTTTACGAAGATATTTAAAAACTAAAGTTTAGTCTCAGATGCATGAAAAATCTAAACGTTGCACAAAAAATCAGAAATTTAAGACTGCGATAAGTGTGTCTAGTCGCCATATCTGGGTGTAGCGATAACAATCTACAATTCAAATTCTTCTTACCTCTCTACTGTTATCAATAATAAGGTTCTTTATTTACATTTTCCTTTTATCTGATCCATTATTCTATCCATCATTATATCTATTATTTATTCATACATAGATACACATATCTCAAGGTGGAAAAATATAAATATTAATAGCACACAATTTCTTCAAACCAAGTACTACCCAGGAAAACAGAACATATTGAAAAGGCGACTCCGTGAATTGCGTATCTGGCACTTGCAGATTGAGATTTTTAAATCTGAATTGGTATGCGACTATGTGAATCAGTCAGTTTCTCGAATGGCTTCGAATCTGCAATGTAATACAATGTCCATTTCAAGCAAAGTCATATTGAATCATTTTACCTCTTTTTGAATGAGACCGACTTTTTTGAGATTAGGCTGCCATATTTCACATGATTTTTCAAATTTATAAACTATTGAGAGATTAAGAGAAAGCACACGCAAGGCTACTAGATTTCTTTTGCTATTTTAGTTCTGGAGGATGTGAAAGCTTTTGTAGCTTATAAGTCTTTCAAAAAAATAAAAACGAGTACAATTCTTTTAGAAACCAATCGCCGGCAATCTGGAATTCCAGTGACAGGTACGCTATTCAAACGACTTCGAAACCAATTCAAAGCAAATGAATGAATTTTTGTTCTCTGGGTAGAACTTTCTTTTAGTTAAACTATATGGAGTTTGTGCGTAGAGCTAAATAACTAATTTTATTATACTTTCTCCATAGCAATAGTTAACTGACTATAAATACTTTATTTCAATGTAAAAAACCACAATTATTTTCTCTGTAAATGAATTTTGTAAGTGAATGAAAAGCAGCTATTTTTATTTGCTAAGGAAAAAGACTGGCTGGAGAATTGACAAAAATTAAAGAGTTAGGAACTATAGTGCATTGCATTTTTTTTATTTGTAGTTACAAAGTACATATAACATTTTAAGTCGTCTTTGGATCAGAAAGAATATTAAAGTTTAGTTTTACATATTGTTTGAATTCAATGTATGGAGGGTAGGATTATAGCTTACACGCTCTATTCTAAAATTCCTATAAATTTCGCGTCGGCTACCCACTGGAGTATCATCAATTTCTTTCTTTGTCAATCGGGTAATCTGGCCGCTTTCCATGTTTATTTTTACCCGTCTATTACCGGAACCGCTATACAATCCAGCAAGAACATGACTGCTCTCCAATATTGCAAAGACATCACCAACGGATGTTAATAATACAATTTTTTCTTGGCCTGAAATAGGCTTAAATTCATTGACACCTACAAGTAATCTAATTCGGCTATTAGAAGAAAAAGTGTACTTTCGAAGTTTGAATATTCGGTTCGAATTTGCAAAGGGAACAAGTTGAATACATTCCATATCTTCAAGTTCACTCCCAATTCTGACAAAATAACGAAGCCTGGTAGGTTGGGCAATACACGTGGCATGAGGAGACCTGGACCTAGCACGAACAGGAGGCTCGCCAGGAAAAATATGCCTCTGAGTTGAATGATGTCTGTCAGAAGGAGTAGAAGCAGAAGAGGAAGATGCGCTACGAGGAACAACTGGTATGGGGTCTCCGTTAGGTAAACATTCGAACTGGAAACTTAACTCTGCAAGGCGAAACAGAAGAATACATTTTTTTAGAAGTACGTTGGTATATCATGAATTTATTGTGGCATAATTAAGTCGCTGGATGCCCAAAGGAGATATAGAATTATTTTATGAGAGTAAGGGTGTCTTTGCTGGCCGCGTGTGTTTAAGCAACGTTCAGAGCAATATTCACGGAACATTATTCAGAATGGTTTCTGCGCACAATAAGGACTAACAAGGGAAGGTCTTCAGGGGTTTAGCGCCCGTAGGGTTATAACCAGTCAGAAAAGATTCCTTGAGGTACCCACAACCACTACCTTTTCGATATTTTTCAACCTCAACTGTGCAAAGTTTTGAATTTTAACCATTTTTATGCAGTTTTTCACATGCAATTAAAGCACATTTTTTAATGTTCGTTTCTCCTCGTTGCAAAATCTTATTCAGTATTGTATGGATCGGTTATTATTGATGTTTTTGAGAATTCTTTACACGATTCTGATGTGACTTTTTATTATATCATCATCTTCATGAAGAATTTAACGTCTGAATTGATCGTCTTGTAAATTCTACGATAGTCGATAAATCTAATTTTAACGATATTTCTAACAAAAACCTTGGATGCGAGTTTGTCTTTCATATTTTCGTGGGATGTTTGTTACTCAAGCGGAAATAAAATTCACATGCATATATACATGTATTTCGGAAATGAACCTCCGCTTTCCAACAACTGACATGAACCCATTATTTGCAGGCCTGTGTTATCGTAGAATTTACAAAATGATCAATTAAGACGTCAAATTCTTCATAAATGTGATGTTATAATAAAAAAGTAACATCAGAATCGTGTAAAGAATCCTCAGAAACATAAATAATAACCTATTAGTTCAATACTAGATAAGATTTTGGAACGAGGAGAACGAATGTTAAAAAAAATTGCTTTAACTGCATGTGAAAAACCGCATAAAAAAGGTTAAAATTTGAAACTTTGCAGAGTTGAAGTGGAAAAACATCAAAAAGGTAGGGCCTCGGATGGGTTGAACTTTGTTGTGGGTACCTCTAGGAATCTTTTCTGACCGGTTATAACCCTAAAGGCGCTGAACACCTGAAGACCTTTCCTGGTAAGTTGAACATCGGTTGCTTGAAATTTCGGACAGAATGCGGATTCTGTAGAATTTTTTGGAATTCCGGAATCAATCCGAAACTTCCTTTTAGTCAGCCGACGGTCATACTTTGACTTTGATGAAAATATCAATTATTCTAGAAAGCAGAATACGTGAGACATATCGTTATGCTGGGAAAGCTTAAAGATGATAAAAAAATCATACATATACACATATATATATATATATATATATAGTTAAAAGTTTGTCATAAGGACAACCGCAGGATTTCGCTGGGAGCAGGTGCTAATCTGAAAAATTGCACCCGCTCTCAGCGAAATCGCGGTAAAATTTCAGCTGCAACCACGTCTCACGACCGTGAGATAGGTGGTTACAGTCTGCGACGAATTCAATACGATGATCCGGCAAAAGTCTCGTGCACCCTGAGGACACGGAGCGACCCAAGGACGACCGCCTTCTGCATTTTCCCCGCAAGTGTCTTGGAATTTTCTTGACACGCAGGGATGCTTTTCAGGCTATTAACCAGTGAAATCTTGGCACCTCCAAGAGCGCCGATGATCAAGACGATTAGCTTAACGGAATATTCCGGGTATAGCCGTCGCAACTCCCTTAAAAGTTCTTTATACCTCTCTTTCTTTTCATTCTTATATATATATATATATAGTTTTTTTATTCGGTTTGGGTTTCGATTCCTTTGGAAGAGAACTGAAGGGCCTATGACAAAGCCACCGAACGCGTCCTCGGGTTGTGGATAAAGCCTCCCTGTACCAAGGGTTTCTGCTGAATATGGTTACAATAATTAATAAGCAGTCGCGGACAATTGTCCAGGCATGGTCACGAAGGAATAACCCCTAAGCGGAGGTGTAACAACCGTGCCGAAAGCTGAATGGCACCTCGGTGAGGTGTTTTAAATTGTGACTCTGAGATAACGGGCGACCTCTCAGAGTATGCAGCCTTATCCTTGCATGCGGGGCTCTAGAAGGATGAACGAACCCTTTCCCTAGCTGCTCGTGGGAACAACAATGACACCACCAAAACACCAAAAAGTTGTAAATGCGGTTCAAGACAATCGAACGCGCAGAGCACCCGACAATGGGTTGACGAACAATGCCGATAATCCTAGAGTTCGGGTTGCTGAAAATAATTTAGATGGAAACACGACGACGCACCGGCGAAACACCCACATTGAGTAGACGAATCAACTCAAGGATGACTTGCTAGACTACTACGATGCCAGCATTATCCTTGTTCACAGAGACTTTATGGCGCGTATGCATACTCTGTGATTAAGACCAACCGCGAAAAGCAGGCACCTTCTGAGAGATGATAATGATTTCAGGACAAGAAGGAAAATTAACATGCAAGTTCTTCTTAAGCCCCAAGATCTGGCTGAAATGGACTTTGGCTGATTCAAATCGAAGGCTCAAACCGGCGATGGATCAAAAGACAATGAAGCAGCATATTTTTAACAAAATACGGCTGTCATCTGACGCAAGAAGAAGAATACAGAAGAGGGAGAGATGGATAAGGGAGAGTCAAAAGCTTCACGCTCACCCATCTCGCCTGCTCAGTGATCACCCTGTTTGTGTCCAAAATCTAACCAAGCCGAACGAGGTAGAGACTTTTCCGCTTCAAGTAATTTTGCCACAACTCATAAAATCTGAGAAGGAATGTCCATCAATCACTGCCGAAGAGGTGAAAAAAGCACTTAGAGGCACGAACAACTTTTCCGGTGCTAAACCAGATTGTATCAAGAACTTCTGGTGGCAGAAGTTTACTTCTACACACCAACATTTGGTCCGCACATTCACCTCATATTTAAAGTCGGAGACGCCCATTCCGCAGGGGCTGGTGTTAGGACGCACTATACTCCTATCGAAAAAAGGCAACTTGTCCAACCCAGAGAATTGCAGGCCAATAACTTGTTTGAAGACACTGTATAAGACCTTTACAGCTGCCCTAAACGACAGGATTGTTCGGCGGATTGAGCCTGTGTGGCGTGAGATGTACGAACAACGTGGCTCGAAAAAAGGTGTAGCAGGCTGTGGAGGGAACCTTTTAATTGACAGGTTTGTCTGTAAAGACGCTGCAGCCCATCAACGCGTTCTGTCAATGGCCTGGATTGACTACCGGGCGATACCATGAGCCCTTTGCTTTTTTGCATCACACTTCTGCCTCTATCTCTCGCACTACGAAATTCTTCTGGACACCTCTGTGGCGACACTAACCAGCGCAAGCATAACGTCACTCATGTATTTTATATGGATGACCTGAAGCTCTATGCCTCTGGTAAAGGCAAACTTCAAACTGCCACAAATATCATCAAGAAGTACACAGGAGAGATTGGGATGGACTTTGGATTGGATAAATGTGCCAAAATTCATCTGCAGAACGGAAAGACTGTTGGCGTTCCCGAGGACCCTGAGCTCGTGGATATAAGTGTTATTAGATATCTTAACAAAAACCCGAGGGAACTGAACCCGATTGAAGTATCACATGCCCTTAAAGCATACCGTGACTCCAAGACTTCGAGAAACGAACTATATTCGTGATCGAATTCTCGGGCCCGTCCGAATACAACATCACTGTCAAGGAGAAAGAAAAGGAGGAGAGATATAAAGACCTTAAAAGGGAGCTGCAAAGACTGTACCCAAAATATTCGGTACAAGTAATTGTCCTTGTGATAGGTGCTCTCGGAGGTGTGAAACTAGCAGTGGTTCGTAACATTAAAGACATACCCGCGTGACAAAAATATGCTAAGGCACTTGCGAAATGGATGCAGAAAGTTGTCATCCGGGGATCACTTCATGTTCTCAAGAAACACTACGGTTTCACCGGCCTGTCGTCGTAATTTCATCATGCCACCCATCTCACGGTCGTAAGGCGTGGCTACAAGTGTGATTTACTGCGTTTCTACTGGGAGCCGATGTCATTTTTAGATGGTAGTTGCTCCCAGTGGGTCTCTGCGGTCGTTGTTTAAGCTTTTTTTCTTCTAAATATGTATATATTATATTCACCAATAAAGTTGAGGAAGATTGCCAAGGATAAGGCCAAAGTATAGACGATTCTCATTCTTTCAAAGTAGAGGAAGTACTGGTTAACGTATGAATGAAGAATTGGGTTGTTAGTTTAATTGATGAGTATTCTTGTGCTCAACTAAATTATATAAATACAAACTGAAGTCTTCATCTCGTCTATGATACTGGCCTTCAGATTTTTCCTCTAAGATATGTATTTTCCATAAATCAATCTACAGGGCCGCAAAGTGGGCTATGTTGCAAAATTTTCAAAACATAAGATCTCTCGAATGAATTACTCAAAGTGAATGCTCCTTGAACAAGGTAACATAAATCGAAAACATGATGGTAACTTGACAAATCTGCTGTCATAATGTCCAAATTAAAAATGGCGATCCAATACGGTGCAGCAAAAGTTGTAAACATCTTGTAAACTTCACGAAAAATGTTATTAATTACGTGTCGCGTTATTTTTATTTATTTATCACAGGCTGCACATACAATAACAATAAGCATTTAGTTTTACAAACGTGCAGTTTTTTAATTTCTTTAGAACCTAAAATTTTGCGTTCAAACTGTATTTTTCAAGGAAAAATTCAAGTTTTCTAACCTAGTTGTTTTAAAATATTAAAAATCAACTTTAATGTTTATTTAATATTTTAATGTTTATTTCTATTTATTTATCAAAGGCTGCACATTCATCCTTCTTGGCTGAAAATTCAACTGTTTTGTTGTGAATGAATCTTTTTTAGTTGAAAGTTCAACATAATTATTTGAATTTTTATTTCTTTTTTCGTTTGAAAATTTATATTTTCTTTTAGAAATCATCAAATTTTTGTGGTTAAAACTGAAACTGTCGGGTTAAAAATTAATCTGTTTCGATTCAAAATTAACTTTAGTTTTGAAAATTCACATTTTTGGTTTCAAAATTCAACTGTTTTGTAGAATCATCCGCGAACAAAAGGATGATTAGAGATCTGACAGCGTTCAGCAAAACACCCTTAATATCTTTATCAAAAAATTCCCAAAATCAACTACAAAAGAAATAAATAGGAGCGAACTAAACCTGTCAACCTATGGGACCCCTTAAGTCATATAGTATCCAAATAATTTTTCCACTTAAAAGAAGGTCATGACGTATATATTGATTATTTATAAATTCTCTGTAAATCACAAGAACATTTTTTGCCTACAGTTGGACGAAAACGTTTCAAACATGGTTGTGAATACTAGGCAAAGTTTCAAGCAAGAAATAACTATGCGTTCGTATATGTCGTGTTATGTGCATGGACATATTAAGTTGATTTATTTGCAATAAACGAATCCCTGGAATTTCAAAATTAATAACAAGGACAAGTATTTTATTTTATTTTATTGACACAATAAATATATATTTTGTCATTTTTATTTAGTTTAGGCAGAAAGCCTTGATTAATTTCCCAAACTTTATTCAGTCCAGTCTCAAAGTGAAATAGTTTATTGCAAATACTTGAAAACAGGTCTAAATATTTATTTCGATATCCTCACAAAAATATAATAAATAAAGTTTAAATTTCAAATAAGTACGGTGTCAATAAAGCAATAAACTTATTATTCGTGACTTCTTTCTTACGGAAAAAGTGATTTTTTCTTTACTCTTCGTGTTTGCACATGGATATGTATAAAGACTGAGCACATAACATGATGTAAAGTATTGAATCATTTAAACATAAAATAGCGGTCTTTCTTATCATTCGGCTTCAGCACTACATCTAGTTTTGCAAGTTATAAATTAATATTAAACCTAATCTTTTAATTATAGACTTCTTCGCACTTCTGCATGTGGCTCTTCTCATTAGAGCCTACCTTGGTTTCTATTTTTCTAAACTGAAATTTCACCTAATTTTCATTATTTTTAAATTAATATTCGCACTAGTTTTTAAAATTCCGAATTGCCATTGCGCCTAATTTTGTTTTTTTCATTTGAACCTCACAAATGGTCATTTTCTAATCTAATGGTCTTATCCATTTTTTTATTTAATTATTACTTATTATTATTTGTAATTGTCACTAATTACCAATTATTTTTAAAAATCCAAGCTACTTGTATACATTTCGCGAAATCTCAAAGGATTTTAATTATTTCAGAAAATTTTCACGAAATTTCAATGACGTTGCTGAATTAATGCCGTCGAACCCAAAGTGGTTAAAATAGTATATTGCATAACTGCACGGAGAAAAATGGTTCAGCTAGCTTAGCCATTTTCGTGTTGCTAAACGCTGTTTTGTACTCATAACAATACGACTCGCTATTACAGCAACATCACTGCTATCACAGCAAATTCCATGCTGTTGTAGTCACAAAAAAAATTAGTTAATATAAATTGCTAGGCTTACAAATAAACTTGTTCTGATTACTAATTCGCATTGCTATGCATAGAAAGTTGCTGCGGCAGCTGATTAGATTGCTCGGCCTGCAAACGAAAGTTTACAATTCGCGCCAATATGACCAATATGGCGACGAGTGTAGTCAAATCGTCAAGTGTAGTTAGCGTGTAGCCGTGCAGGTATAGTGTATAATAAAAAGTTAATTGGTTAAATAAATTTCAAGTGACAGTGATATGGCCATGGAATCTCTTCTGATCCGTTGATGCGGATCAGAAGAATTGGCCCAAACTTTTGAAGGTAAGATATGCCGATTTTAAGTGTTTTAGGTTATGTTTTCACAACATTTTGTAAATTTACGTAAAATCATTACATTAAAAATCACGTTTAAGTTATTTATTTCACAGACAATGCCATGGAAATTGTGGTTCTACAATGGCTGCCCACCCACTGCCCATGCCCACTGTAGTGCCGCCAGTAGATTTTGCAATTGAAAATAACTGGTACAGCAAATTTGGAACTGTAGACTTTGCAAGACATGTTTTGCTGATCCATATTGCTGCAGACTCGGATTGCTACCGACAGCAAAAAAGAAATGTTGTGCTAGCAAAATCGTAGTAGCAAATTAAATTTATACTTAGAGCAATGAAATTTGTAGGTTCTATATCAACAAATGGATTTTGCTAGGGTAGCAAAAAAATTGCTGTCGCAGCAACTTATTTCTCTCCGTGTGGGGGAGATCTTGCCATTTTTGCGGCGATGGGACTCGTGCTGACAATATCCCCGAACCGTAGAAACTTGGAAAGATCTCTCCCGAGTAATACGCGACACTTTTATACATATGGTTTCGGCACTTTTCATGCTTGTGCGTCGGTTCCACAATCTCCCTTTTAGAGTCGGTGACAAAATGATCGCAAAGTGCACAAAACCAGTAATCCAACCCCCACAGCCATATTATATACCAGGATATTCCAGTTGATCCCATTCATCTTCCAGGTTGTCCCAGGGATATCCCGGGGATAACCATTCGGATATCGTGCAGGGCGGAAATCGGGATATCCCAGGCATGTCACCATGATATCTGGGATGTCTATGGGAAGTTTCTGAGATATTCAAATGTCGCAAGAAGGATATATAAGAATTTTACTACCCTACTTGGGACATTTGAATATTCCAGAAACGTTCAATAGACATTCGAGATATCCTGGGGATATCCCATTTTCCACCTTGCAGCATATCAGACGGGTTACCCATGGGATATCCGTAGTAAAACCTGGGAGATAATAGGGATCAAATGCGACATCCCGGTATATCCTATTTCTGTGAGGGAAGCAACACGCTTGACTCTTTTATTTGACACGTTCATTATTCCATACTCCGCTAAATATTTAATTGGGGTTCAAGAATTGTAAATTTTGTTTATTATTTTAAGGTTTTCAAATTAAACCGAAAAAATGTAATGTCATACATTTTTAATGTAAAACACGGCTCTCCGTCAAACGTAAAACATTATATAAATTGTAACCTCAGTTCTAAGGAATTAAGTGAATAACTTTTCTCCTTTAAAGAGCATTATGAAATATAAAATAAATCTCGCAAAGTAAATATCTTGAAAGATAAAACTCAGAGAGATAAGCTTGAAGCATTATTCACTCTGATAAAGAAATAGAGTTCCTTTTAGTTTCAGAATTAACTACAGTTTTTCCTCTGATTGAAAAAGATGAGGATCGTCTGTATCCTGGTCTTACTCTTACCAGTTATTCCTAATTCTGTTGGTAAATATAATGATATAATACATCTACAATTATTTTCAAAGTATCATTCGGTATTCCGCAAGCAGCAATTTTTCTGAATTATTCCGCCTTCTATCCCGATTTCACACATGCACAGATGGTACGCTTCCAATAATGCATGATGAAATTTAAACGTGCAGAGTTGGTACCCTCTCAACTGCACACGTGCAGATGGTGCACTCCCAACTGTACATGCTGAAATTTAGACGTGCATAGGTGGTATCCTCCCAAGTATGCACGTGCTAATATGGTACACATCCAAATGTGTACCATATATGTGCACAGATGGTACACGCCCAACTGCGTATGATGGAACTTCGACGTGCACAGATATTATGCTCCCAATCATGCGCGTTAAAATATAGACTCTAGGACAGGGCTTACCAAAAGGCAGTCGGCGACTGCAAATACTGACAGTGTCAGTCGCGAGACTAGGTCAAACAGGCCCGAGATCAGGCCCTCCCTTCCGTGTGAACAATGAGCCGCAACGAACCGTGACCGTAACGACCGTAACCCTTTCCAGGATTTCTCGAAACCGAAGATGTGGTGGAAGAGGTGGCAGTCGTGCACTTGTCGTGCCAGTCAGCACCTGCTGAAAGTGGTGAGCCCTGCTCTAGGAGATCGAAAAATTGCCTCAATTATTAAACTGATTGGCAACAATGATTTTCTAATCAAATTGCAATGCATCAGAGAATTATATACTTTAACGTCCTATTAAAATCACCATCCAAGTATCCAACGTCTAAATTTGCCTCACAGGGTCTAAATCTAAGAATTTCCAGAATCATCAAAGCTTCTTAAAGAACCTAAAACATACTTTAGATATCAAACGGTGAATTGCAGATTGACTTGTTCCGGATTTATTTGTTTTATCCATCTCGCAAATTTGCGTAGCATGCATGTCTAAAAGCGCACTACATACAAAATAATTGTAAATAAAACAAAATTCCCATAAGGGATTGATGATATTCTATCATGCGAATATGTTCTTTAAACAAATAATTATCTATTTCTTCTGGTAGAGTTAGGTTCACCGCCTGGCTGTAACCCTATTGGCGATTGGCCTGATACTCCACGCCTAGGTCGTTGGCGTCCTTCTTCTGGCTCTCATCGCATACCTCATTCTCCTGCTCAGCCCGAGCCTCGTCTGCGTGCCAGAATCAGGTCTCCTGACAGGACTCTTGATTCGCCCCTACGCCTCAGGTCCAGGTCTCCTCCTATGAGGCCTCCTCTTTCCAGGACTTCTGATTATAAGGTACTTGGATATGGAATTGGACAAGTTGGACTTATTCGTCTTATTCCCCACAGCAATCCGTATCGGAGATTCGAATTTCGAAGATACACTTTCCATCCTGATTCGCCAGTTCTACTTCATATAAGAAAAAATGTCAATGGCCCCATGCCATTCTCAGAACAAATTGTATTAACAACATCTAATGGTGACGTTTTTGCAATGTACAAAAGTGGTATTCTTATGGGAATTTATAGTTTCTATGGGACGCATGCCGGAAGAGGCAGATGCCGGGCGAAAATAAACATAGGAAGCGGCCAGGTGACGGATTTGACCCAAAGGGAAATTGAGGAAGTTCCAGTAGGCCCCCAACGCCCAATAAATCGATGTTTTAGTATAGTAGTTGCAAAATACGATTCTCTACAGCTAAACCAATAATTGCATTAAAACAATTTACAACTTTTAGTCAACTGCGCATGATCCAATCTGATATGTAAGCTATAGTTGGAGAAAACCCCGAACCCTTTTGAGTTCACAGAGGTCCACCAATCAACATCCGTTAAAAAATGAAATTTTCACAATTAAGTTAAGAATACTAAAAAAAACCTATCAACGTATATTATAAGAATTCACGCAGATATATTAATGACGGAAATGTAAAATTTGACTTTGAAAACAACCTATTTTTATTAAAAATAAAAACCGTTTTTATCTTTGAATTTTTGTTGGTCTTTTCTTCACTCTTGTGACTCTTGTCACTCTTGTCACACTTGTCATAGCTGACACATTAATGAATTGGCGTCATTTCGAAAGAACGCAACTAGTCAGGATTCTTCTTCATAGTCTTAACTTCTTTTCGAGGATACTATTCTCATTCATTCAGAATTCGCATAGTAGAAGTGAGTTTTTGGGAATTTGTTCTTATTAAAATAAATTAGGTTGTACATTATTATAATGACTTTGCACTCCATGTTTTTGTGTGGAGACCTCGTTGTGCATGTTTGTATTAATCATGAGAAATTAAACAAATGATAGGGTACGTGTACAACTTTTTTTGTAACGAGTATTACTTTGATTTTTTGAGAAGAATAGAGCCAGAATAGAATTCGTAACAACCTTGCACTTTATTTAAGAATAAAGACATCGTTGTGCTAACTAAGTTTTGGTATCTCAATTTCAAAAAGAAAATAAAGGAGAATCCAATATAATTTAAAAACATCTGTTTTAAAGTTAAATTCAAGTTGAGAAATCGTTCAATTAATCTTGAGCATGATTTACGAATAAAAAGAAATCCTATGAAAGTCTCAAGTCATCGCAAAAATATGCAATCATCTTTCCCTTGAGTGTATCCACAGTCCGTTGCTTCTTTTTTTTTTGAATAACGATTTCAATTTATGTGGAAATTTTAATTGTAAGAATTAAGCTTACTCAATCGTAGTTTATTTACTCGTCCAATGTTGTTGTCAAATGTTAAAGGCTAGTTTTAATGGCCTATCAGTATTGGAATCAATTTATATTATTGCTTACAATTTACTGGACAGGACAAAGTAAACGTAAGTTGAACTAATCTCTCAATGACAATGAATATCATTGAGATAAGTTTAAAATGCAACACAACTATTAATAAAAATTAATATAATTTTTGTAAATTAAAGATCTTTGTATTAAAATCAGCCAAGTGCAGCAATAATCAAATTGAGAATATTAGTAAACATAAAATCAATCCACGATTAGAAAATAATAATATTATAATCTTACATCAAAATAAAAACAATTTGCAAAATATTTTGTATTTGTTATTATCGAAAATATTATGAAGGAATGATAATAAATTTATCTAATAAAATACACATATTTGGTAGACTTTAGTCGTTATAGTACACAATTCATACATTTTTCATGTAAAAGCTTGCTTTCCCTAAATCGTTCAAGATTATGTAAAGGGTGACATCAGCTTTACAGCGCTTGGTAAATAATTTGTTTTTCTTAAAACCGACTAATGAAATAAAAATTCAATCTCGCACGATAATAATATCTAAAAATAATCGCAGAAGGACAAGTTTGTGGAATTATTTGCTCTGATAAAAATACTCCTAAACTGTAGTTCTCCTCAAGTTGGCAAAGATGAGGATCGTTTTCCCCCTGGTCTTATTCTTGCGATTATTCTAAATTCTGTTGGTAAATATAATAATATAATATGTCTATAATTATTTCAAATACACTTTTCGGTTTTGCAAAATACCACTTTGTATGATTTAATGCGCATTCTATCGCGATTGATTTTTTTCCAAACACTATCTGTATTTGTTCACAATAAGTACGGATTTAATTTGAATTCATTATCAGGAAATTCAGAATGTATGTGTTCTAAAAGGGAAGGGTACGTATTTGCATAATAAAAATTTTAACTTGCGCACTTCTGCGCGTCCATATGTGCAGCTATAAATTCAGACGTGCCCATATGGTAGACTCCCAGACGGTGCCCTTAAAACTATACAATTGCACAGTTGGTACACTCCTTACTGTGCACGATAAAATTAATACTCTAGGAGATCACCAATGGGTTTCTGATCAACTCGCCAAGCATCGAAGAATGATATGCCTTAAAATCAGATAGAAAT
>CAKNWU010304301.1:395-12381 GCA_932072015.1 Andricus quercustozae
GGGTGCGTCATCAAAAAAAAGAACATTGCATTTTTTTAGGACACCCTACTGAACAGTGAATATAAAATATAAAGTATAATTATAATTTCATCAAATAAAAAACAAATTTTATTTACTGCATTCTCATATACATTTTTATATTATTATGCTTCACTAACTATAAGGAAGTAAAGTTTTTAATTTTCACAGAATTAATATGCAGCAGCTCGTCATACTGGAATTACATGAGTTTGTAAAGCTGGACCATTTAGTTTTTATGACTTTATATTATTTCATGCTTCTGTAAAACCGACGCATTTCAGATTTATGCGTACATTATTTATTAGTTCATTATTATATTAGAAAAAATCAGGGATTGTTCCGTAAAGTTTTATTTCATGCAGTTTATCACCCTTATATGTATATTTCACCTGTCATAAAATTTACTGTTAATTTGGTGCAAGTATATAGATCTTTAAGCTGTAAATGATATCCACGACATGGTGCAGGAAGTTAAAAATTTATTAAAATACAACTCTATACATAATTTATAAACATAATAGTAATGATTGTTTTTTTCAATTGCAGTAGCGACATTTTTTACTGACCTACTAAAGCATAAAAATAAATTCAACTCTTGGGTCAGAAATTCTCCGTAATCTCCCAGGTTAAAAGGAGCCTTGCCTTGCTCCACTTGAAGGATATTTTAACAATTGAAACAGTCCAATTGAGAACACTGTAAAATCAGATTTAGGATCGTAATGTTTTTATATTTAGCGTTCACAAATTAGAGTCTAAAGAAGAATACGAGATTCAGGTACATCATAATTGAAGTATATTGCATTTCTATGTTTGTAACCTGTAGACACTTTCTATTAAAAATTGACATTCGAATATATAGAAAACTTTCAATACAAAAAAATTTTGAATTAATGATGATCTTACTCGAAATATAATAATTCAATTTCAGCGTCAGACTCTCGCAATATAATATTCATTCGTAATCGAATATACATTGTTATATATATAATAGGAATCTAGACATTGGTAGATCAAATTTAAGTTAAAATAGTCGTTTTTCTTATCTTTTTAGTTATTAAAATAAAAGATTTTGTTCAGAATTGAAGGAAATTAAGCAATTAGTTCTTATTTTATTGCCTGCATGAAAATGAGTTTCGAAAGAAGTGCAAGTTTTGAACTTTAGAAAATACTTGAGAACCTGTTAATTTGTATGCAAATGAACAAGTGTGTATCAACTAAAGTGAAAATATAATCAAATTGAATGTCCGGCTTATGAATCTTGCTGATATGGAATTAGTATTGGACAAGTACATTAATGCAATTCTGCAAGTCTCATACAAACACTTATGTGGACATGTAGAAATGAGCAGGTATGAAGGCTTAATGCCACAATCAGTCGAGCATTCATCGGATAACCGTAACATTTTTCTGGCGATGATGTAACCCGCAGGCCGTTACGAAATCGCCAAACGAGCAGCCCATAGAGAGGCGTGCGATTTTTAGACTCGCTTGCAGATTTCGCGACGACATCGTTGCATAAATTACATATATAACACTGCTGATCGTCGTGAATTTCAACAATACCTAACGCGATCCTCCACAACTGTCCCCAATATTTTTTTCGTGGGAGTTGTTTTCACGAATTTAAAATTACTTAGGGGTCGTCCATAAACTACGTTACCAATTTCGGGCTATTTTTTATCCCCAATTCCCCCTCAATGACGACCACCCGAAAAGTAATGTAGCCTAAAAGTCTCTCAAAATAGAGGAAATAGGGCGATTTGTTTACGAAAATAATAGAATAATAGGGGAATGAATTCTTTTTAATTAAATTAATTTAAATACCATATTGAATTCACTATAGAACACTTTATATTTCTAAGATTGCAAGTCGAAATATATTGCATTGCCAACAAAATAGTTGAACTTTCCAGTAAAAAAGAATTTCATCAAAACACTTGAACTTTTAACCAAATAGTTGAATTTTCACCTGAGAAAGATGGGTTTTTAACCAACAAAGATGTATTTTTAAAGTTTAATGTTAAAACAAAATAGTTGATTTTTTTAAGCTACAAAGAAGCATTTCAAAACTAAATGTTCGAATTTTTAAATGGAAAAGATTCAAATTCAACCCAAAACAGTTGAACTTTAAGCCAAAAAGAGGAATCTTTCAGATGACGCTTGATCTTTCAACACAAATAGTTGAATTTTCAAACAGAAAAGATTGAAATTCAACCAAAAACAGTTGAATTTTCGGGCCACAAAGACGAATTTTTTAGAAGACAAATGAACTTTGCACCCGAAAAGTTGAATTTTCAACAAAAAAGTTCGTTTACAACCAGTTGCATTAAATGAAAAAAAAGATGTAATCCAAGAAGATGTTCTAGAAAATGTTCAAGAAAAAGAAGCATTTTCAACAAATTACAATGATTTTCTACCAAATAGTTAAAGTTTCATAAAAATAGTTCAATTTTTAACCAAATAGTTGAATAGTGAATTGCTGAACAAGTAGTTTGACTTTAAACTAAATAGTTAATTTTTCTACTAAAACACAGGAATCCTAAAAAAAAACATCTAATAAATGATATTTTTACCAACGAAGGTTTTATTTTAAAACAAAATACAGTTACATTAAAGCACAGGAGACGGATTTTCATTAAAACAGTGGGATCCTCAACCAAAATAGACTAATTTTCAACCAATCCGTTACATTTTACCAAATGAAACCACAAATATTAATTTTCTACCAAAAGAGACGTATTTTTAACCAAATATATGAATTATAAGCTAAATAGCTAAATTCGTACCTAGAAAAGATCAATTTTCAATTAAAAGTATCAATTTTTAATCAAAAATGGAATGTTTACTATATTATAGTTATAAAAATTGATTCTCAACCAAGAAAAAAAAAGAATTTTCGGCATAATAGTGGAATTTTTAAAAAAAGACATTAATTTTTAACTAAAGTGATAAGTCTCCAACAAAACCATAATTTTCAACATTCTCTCAAATTTGGATGCATATAGGTGATTCTCTATATTAAGGTCACTCTTTATAGGAACATTTTTCAACCAAAAAGAATTATTGTCTAAAAATGGAGTAGTTGAATTTTCAACCAAAGCAATGAATCTTCAAATAAAAAAATGAATTTTTAGCAAAGTAGTTTAACTTTTAACCAATTATTTAAATTTTTGACAAAAGAATATGACACAGTAGAATTTTTGACCAAACGTGATGAATTCTGAACCAAAAATATAATAGTAGACTTTTAACCAAAACTAGTTGGATTTTCTTATTGGGTTCCATTAATTACAGTTCGCATTTAAGCGAAAAACTTTTCCGTAATAGTAATCTCTTTTCAAGCTCGTTCAGGGCTAAGAGAAAATTACCATAATAATAACATTTAAAAGCTAGGAAAGATTGAGCTGATTGTCGATGGGTGTTATTATTTATGAAAAGTGTTAAGCAAGTATCGAAAGAGCTTATCGGATTGGAAAAGTATGTGTAATACTAATACGTGGGAAAAGTTGGCCCCCGGAAGTTGGTGCCTCTACGTAATGCACGATTATTACGCGCATCCTTGCAAATTTCGCCGGGAGAATTGTTAATGCGTTTACGTTCGCCATGCACACGCTGCAAACAAACAGGCGGATATATTTCGGCTTCATAATACTGAGTCCGTAGATGTAAGATAGTTATAATTAGGACCGCATTCGGTCTAGCAATAAGCAGGTTACCCATGTGAACTTCCTTCGCTTGAATTTAGGCAGTACCGTGAAGAGGTTATTTGGACTCTAATGTTTCATTGCATCGTTTTACTAAAAATCCAAATAATTAGAAATTTTAATTCATCATTCATGAGTTGAAGTTTTAATGCTTGATAATCTTCCAAAATATATTGATTTCTAAATTATAATAATCTCATTTGTGTATTTTACTATTTAAGAGGATTTCATTTTAAATGACTTCACCGATAGGTCTTCGTTAAATTTAAAACTTTTAGATTTGAATATTTGCAAAAGCATTTAAAAATGCACACAAAAACTGGTATATTTTTACATTTGGAAGGCTTCCAAACTTGGATAAGTTTGTATTGAATATCTTTGTAAATTCTTTTTCTACTGATTAAATCAAAACTTTCAAATGAAGCATTTAAAAATTGAATGCTTTTATATTTGAACGCTTTCAAGCATCCATTTATATCATATTAAAATATATGAAAGATTTATAAACATTTTTAAAATTGGAAATACTGCGAACCATTCTTCTTAATTTCAGCTTCTTGTTTGATGGTTTACGCTTTTTTGTTTTAGAAATTAAATATTTTTTAATTGAAATATTTTTAGAAAATGAAAGCATTGAAATTTGAAGTTTAAAAGCTTTTAAATTTGAATCAAGTTTAGTTGCCGCTGAGTCTGGATGTTTCTTATAAATAAAATTCTATCAAATTTGAATGAATATAGATGATTCTCTATATTAAGGGCACTCTTGATAGGAACAATTTTTTTGCAAAAGTATTTAGAAATATGTGTTTTTTATCTAAACTATAATTTATTGGTGCTAGAATGAACAATTTTTAAAGTATTTCAGCCTAAAAATATTTCTTCTATGTTTTTTAAAACAATTTTTTGAAACACTCATCGGTTATTTTTTAGAATCTGCATTATAGCGAACCGATTTTTATAAAAAATAAGTATTTTCATGTCTTTAGGGTCTCTGAATCTGTGTTTGATACCAGAATCGTAAAGTTTTTATGATTGCTCAATTCAGATATAATAATTGAATTTCTAAATTCAAAATGTTCGCTTTAATACGTAAATCAACAACATAAAATATTAATTGGTGAAGATTTAAAATATAAAGTTATTCAGCTAAGAGTTTTCAATTCTAAATCATCTAAATTGAAGAAATTTAAATAATAAAAATTACAACATTTTGAATTGTAAAACTTAAAACTTCATCATTTCTATTGTAAACTTGAAAAATTGAAAGCTCTTCAATTTTAAAGATTTACAATTCAAATTTCTAAAATTTTGAAGAGTTATAATTTAAAATTCTTGAATTTAAAAAATATATAGAATTAAAAGTTATTAAAGTTTCAAGCTTTCTATTTTAAAGGTATGTAATTTTGAACCTTGTTTGGAATAGTTCAATTTTGAAGATTTTCAATTTAAAATTCTTCCATTTTTCAGATTAACAATTGAAGATTAATCAGTTCGGAATGTTTATAGTTTAAAATGATAGAATTTTGAACATTTTTTTGGAACACACAGTTCAATTTTGAAGACTCACAATTGAAAACTCTTCAATTTTGAATATTTTCTACTGGAATGGTTTTATTACAAAAATTAAAAATTGCAAAACAGAGTATATTCTAACGTGCAGTTGTAGATAATATTGCAGTTCTAAAAAAAAAGTGCAGTTCTTAAAATGAAAATGTGTAGTTTTAAATTTTTACCACAACACACTATTAGGAATATTAACTGCTAACAGCGCCCTCGTAATAAGTGGCGACAAATTTTAAAAGTACGGCTGGATCCGTGTAGTTCTAAAATTTCCTTAGAATATAATCTGTTGCAAAATATTCAATTGTGACGATTTAAAATTAAAGAGTTTTCAATTCTAAATCTTCTAAATTGAAAAAATTTTGAAACTGATGTAAATCATCAGAATTCTAGATATTTTAATTGTAACACTTAAAACTTGCATAATGTTTAATTTTAAAATTAAAAAGAAATCAAGTCTTAAATCTTAAAGATTTACAATAATTGAAAGGTCTACAATTTTCAAGAGTTACAAATGAAAACTCTTGAATTTTCAATAATTGCAATTCAATATTTCATGTGTATAATACAAAATGATGCCATTTCGAATGCATAATTTGGTATAGTTAAATTTGGAAGATTTAAAATGGAAAATGGTGATATAGAGATTTAACATAGAAATTTAACAACATTTATATATTTAAAAATTCTTCCATTATAGTCAGTAAATGTGAATGCGCTGATTTATTTTTTTTTGAAATTCTTATAATTTTTTACATATATCGATCTGTGACATGTGATTAAACGACGTGAAATGACTAACAACAAAACACACTAACTCTACTTGTTTACAAGATTAAATTAAACAGTTCTTCGAAAGGATTATTCAACATAACTTCCTTTAAAGATATGTTACATTACATTTCAGGTCGACGTAGAATCCTTCGTAATCGCTGACAGTCGACAATCCCGGCCACATTCGGCCACGGATAATAAAACAAAATTTCGAATCAATTCATGCATTAATAAATTGTGAAATTAATGAAAAGGGCATTAAAAGAACGGTAATAATTCGAGTAATAATTTAAGCATACATGATAGGGTATTCCAAAAATGCATTGCAAAATTGCTTTTTACTCTATAGGGAAAGAAACCCCCCAAAAATTCCATTTCCACCAAAAAAATTCGTATTTTTCAGTTGGGTTGAAATTCCAATATTACCACATGCCACCGGGCACTTGAAAATCCCATATATTGACCATGGGAAAATCTTGGATTTTCGAAAAATTGGACCGATACTTGAGAAGTTGATCGAAAGTTGCCAAATTTTTTAGGGATTGAAGAGGAATGTCTACGAAATAAAACCATACCAATAACTTTCATTTTTAACCCATCATTACCAAAAATAAAGAAACTACATTTTTACGTATTATTGATATTTTTCAGCATTTTCTGCAGTCTATTTCGATACAAAGAATTATTAATGGACAATTTGAAAATCCCCCATGCCTTTGTAAACAATTTTTGATTGTTTCATTAAATCTGGCTTATTTAAACAATTATTTTTTAAAAAAATGTAAATAAAATAATCTTATTTTCTAAATTAACTGTAATAGTTGGTCATTGTTTGGAATAGCAAATTTTTTTAAAAACATTATGTAATTATTTGAACAATTAACTATTGCTTATTTTCAAAATTTCTTAAAATCGAGCCAGAGGTGTCCACTTTTTTCTCAAATTGGTATACTATGCTACTTATTGTTGAATACTCACATAACTTTGATACTTTTTTTCTAATTTTTAACAAATTTATATTTGTTTAAACAATATTTATTTGCTCAAGCAGTTTTTTTTGAAAATTTTTAAAAAATAATTTAAAATAGAACAGATACAATTATTTTTTAGACTGTATAGTGTATAGAAAGAATATAATAACCATTTTTGAATTTTTTTAAAGAAATTGAATTTCTTCAAACAATTATTTTTCCCTAAATATATTTTTTTAAATTTTACTTCTCAAAATCATTCAATATCATTTTTAAATCAGAAAATACGATTTTAAAAATATTTTTTGCAAAAAATATGTAACTATTCAATAATAAGTAGCATAGGATAACAATTTGACAAAAAAGTGGACATCTCTGACGCGATTTTCAGTAATTTTAGAAATAAGCAATAATTAATTGTTCAAGTAATCACATGATGTTTCCTAACAAATTTACCGCCCCAATCAATTACCAACTTACAGTTCATTAAGAAAAGAAGATTATTTTTTACACTTAAAATTGTTTTCAAAGTCATGAGGGATATTTAAATTGTCAATTAGTATTTATTTATTTTATCAAAAAATATGGCAGAAAATGCTGAAAATTAACAATAATACGTAAACATCTATTTTTTTATTTTTATATCATATTTGGGGCGCTAGGTGTTAGAGGGAGTTGAAAATGAAAGTTGTTAATATGGTTTTATTCCATAAACATTCCCCTTCAATCCTTAAAAAATTGGGCAACTTTCGATCAAACCTTGAAGTGTCAGTCCAATTTTTAGAAAATTCAAAAATTTCCCACGTTAAACGTATGGGATTTTCAAGTACCCGGTGACACGTGTTAATATCGGAATTTCGGAAAAAAATCGGATTTTCTTTCTCCGGAAATGGAAACTTTTGGGGGGATGTCTTATCCTCTAGTTCGAAAAATGTTTTTTGGACCACCATAATACATATAGATTAAGTGAAAATTTATGAAAACATTAAACTCAAATATTATTATCAAGATAAATAATAAATAATATTAAGAATAATTTGTCAAGATGAATTTTGAAAAGTTTATGTTGAAATATTTTGTATGCTTTCAAATTTGAGCACCTTGTCCTATTCTAATTAATAATGAATGATTACATTTAATAATACGTACAATTATTTCTACAGATTTTTTTAACCTTGTGTTTGTGCGCCAACACAATACTTTCTAAATAATAAATCACAAGACGTAGATGCGGTGCAACTAAAAGGTTACAAAATTTAAAGCAACTATAGTCCCAGAACGTAGCAGAAAATTATAAATAATAAATTTGTAAACAATATTAATTTTGATTGCGCAGTTTTAGAAATAAAACCCGTTTGATTTTTTATTTTGTCTATTTTTTTTAAATCATAATTTAGAATTTCGATATCCCTTAAAACCGATATAAGCTGGTAATTGAAGTTCGTAGCGATCGCAGTGATAGCCGGTATGGTCTGCTTATCAGCTGCTCATTTTTTCACTGTGCGCGTGCGCGAAAACGAATTCACGTCCGAGACGATAAGGGAAGCAAGAGATTGCGAGTGGGACAATCTGAGATTGCTAGAGACTGCGCGAAAGACTGCGAGAGACTCGAAGAGAATGTAGCAGAGATTGTGTCGTCTCGTAGTCGTATGAAATCTTAGCGAATATCCCCTCGCATCTTGTAAGCGGAGAACAAAGAAAAGTAATTTTTTCACTTATTTAACGCTTGCATAATATATTTTTTGGGTAAAATAACATGTATCTCCCTTATTCGTTTGGTCAATGTTATAAAAAAGAAAAAAAATTTACCAAATTTTAAAACAATTCAATAAATATTCGCAAAGATATTACGCGGAGAATAAATATTATGAAAGGAGGCGTTTTCTAAGTTCTTAATTCAGTTTTTTTCAAGGACTAGGATCTTGAATATTAATAATGTAAATCTCGTGAAACGAGGAAAAATATGAGAAAAGAAAAAGAAAGACAGAATAAAAATCTTGCAAAAAAGACTAGTTTAAGAAAATAAAGGGTAAACTTTTATGTATCTAATAATTTTCCATTTTGTAAACTATTTTAATCTGTGTGACATACAATAAAATCTGCGATTTTTATTATTTTAAAAAAGTATGACTGCATTATAATATTTGTGCATTCCTGCCCTTCACTTCCATTTTTAACCAGCTTTGTTTTTTCTGTAGGGAAAATTTAAATAATCCTTCTGCCCTTTCCTTCGATGCAGACTACACCTATCCGAAACTTGTGTGTTATATACATTACAATAAAGTCGTGAGACCTATAATTAATAATAAAAATAAAAATTATTCAGATTTCCCCACATACATCACGGCGAATTTGGACAATGCTGGCATAATTTGTACTCAAATTTTAATACATTTCGAATGTGATCTGCATAATATAGGCTTAGTGATATTTATGTTGATATTGCGCATATTTTATATTTTAAAATGCAGAAGTCACGACAGGTGCTTAATCAGAATCGGACACGAACAGCAACTCTTCTACCGTTATATTTCTGCATGGTAGAGTGCACTTTTTGAAGGATTCACGAAAAGCTCGAAAGCATGAGCATCGCATTTATAATAATTAAATTCGTGCATACGCAATGGTTTGGCACAGGTAAATAGCGTATTATTATTTACGTACTTTGTTTGCGAAAATTACGTATTCGGTTGTCACGATTATTACGTTTCAGTTAGCGGATCTGTTATTTCAACGTTTTTGTCGCGCAGGATGTAGGTAGGTGGCTGGATGCGCCCGGGCTTGCCTTCGAAATATTATTAATGCTGCAGCGAGCGGCGAGCGACAAACAAAAATAATTAATATTTATCGTTCACGATTTCCGCGCCCGCGAATATCGAGAACGCGATACTGCACCCAGCATCCATATATTCTATACACGGTGTTTCACGTGATTCGGCCAGCAATCAAACAAATTCAGTTGCAAGTGTTTTCACAACTTTGCAAACAATTTATCTTCATTTTGCACGGAAAAAATTTCCTAACTTGGCAAAATACTGACAGCAAACTTTTATGTACTAATTATAGAAATTTCAGTCACCATAAAACTGTCGGTCTGTAAATTGCGCTTTAGAAAATTAGCTGTCAAGTTAATAATTTTCATTGAAATTATAATTCTTTTAAATTGACTGACATTTCAATCAATTTTACAATCTGAAGATGACCATTCAATTATTGTAAATGTAAAAATAATTCGATTTCGCTGAGTCTTTATTTACCTCTAATCAAGACATAGCCAAGTCATAGCCAAGACGTTTTTTTAAATGTCGCCCATGGCCACCAGCGAGGCTTTATTTTTCGTCTTGAAGTCGAACGCAAGCCATAGACAACAAAAGGCTTCCAAGACCTCCGAGGCGAGAGTCATCACTAATCCGCTTTAAATTTTACAGAATGTTTATATTATTTATCTTTATGGTATTTATTTCTTACATATTAATAATTTTGTTTACCTGCAATAATTATATTCTTTAGATTGCAAATCTAAAAATGTTGTCCATTTTTTCTTATCTCCAACAGTTCACTAGATACTTGTAGGAAATGACAGTTTTAATCTTTTCATGAAAAATTGTATATGCTTGTAGATCTTGAGACTGACAGGTTCCGATTTTTGAATTAGCATATTATTTATTAGAAAATTACAAGTTTTATCAGTTGTAAAACTTTAATCCGCAGCATATGTCGACTGATTAGTCCCAACCTATCTACCTGATTCCTGGAAATGGTAGACCCTGCCTGTGGAGTCCATAGTTTATATAGGTCGGAGTATAATTGACATTTAAAAATAGTATGTTTATCAAGACTTACACTTCTTGTCTTAAGACAAGTCCACCTCGACATGTCTTAAGGCGTAGAATAAAAGTTCTAGCCTTAAGACAAGTACACCTCAACTTTTCTTCAACCCCCGTCGAAAACCACAGCCATAAACTCAAGACTTACATCTACGACTCCTAAGTTTCGCCCCTGGCCGTCAGCAAGACATAGTCGTCTTGAAGACGAAACTCAAGACGAACCAAGCCCAACTCAAGACGAAATATTTTTTACTTGGACATTTCTGTGAATGTTATAAAAAAAGTCGTTTTTGACTATTTTATTGGTGTATTTGCCATAAATTTCAGTTTACAATACTTTCATGTAAATAATAATAGGTACACGATGAGACTTTTGGCAGTAATATTATTTTGCTGTATCGCATACCCATAATTATTAAAATATACTAATTTACGGTTACAAAGATCCGAATAGTGACTATTTAAATGCAGAGTAATATCCCTGATTGGAATAAATAGTAAGAATATCACGAAAATTGGTATAGTCCTTCAAAATAAGCGAAATAAAATGTTATACATTTCGGTAAAAATGCTTTGCAATCCTTTTCGATCTTTGAAATCCATTGAAATATTTTGAAATACTCCCACAATAATCCTCAAAACCTTTTGAAATACATTGGGGTCTCTAGAAATATTTGAAAATCACCAAAAACCATTAGAAGTTTTGTAACATCCCACGAAATCTTGAAAATTTTGAAAAACATTAAAAACTTTTGCAAAATCGTTAAAATATATCTGAATCCCTTGAAGTATTCTAAAATTTGTTAAATCCAAAAAATCCGGTGTAATCCGTTAAAATCCTTTTATTGGTCATAAAACCTCAAAAGATTCTTCGAATTTCCTAAAAAATATTTTAAAATACTTTGAAATTCCTAAAAATGATAAGAAATCCATTAAAACCATCAAAAATTTTGTGATATGTTCTGAAATATTTTTAAACCCATTAAAAGCTCTTAAAATCTTTTTAAATATCTTGAAATTTTCTCAAATCAATTAAAATTCCAGTTTACATTCTCTACAAATTATTTGAAATCATTTGAGATCCTTTTAAATCTCATAACACTCTTTGGAATCTCTTAACTTGGGCTAA
>CAKNWU010304348.1:423-11751 GCA_932072015.1 Andricus quercustozae
TCATTACCGATATTTGTGTCATAGGATGCGTACGATTTTACGATATTTCGATGTCTCAAGTTAAAAAAAACACCCTGTATATAGAGAGGCAGACTTTGTTTTCTATGATTGAAACTGTACCTAACAGTTCCACTTACTTTTACCTGTGTGTACGTAGAGAAGTGACTATTTATTAAGAACATTTCAATTGAAAATTTTTTTATTGCAAAAAGGCGCACGCTCTGCAGAGCATGTGCCTTAGAGTTATATGGAGAATTTAATGGAAGACCTACGAGGTTGTAACGAGGATTTCACCAAGTCCTCTTTTGGTCCTCAAAACATGCAAAAGTGGAAATTTGCGCACATTTTGAAGACTTAAATAGGACTTGGAATATATTGAAATAAATCCTCTTTTTGGATCCTCCTAGGTTCTCGAAAATAGAGAATTTGGAGGATAAAAGGAGGACCTATATTTCGACTCGGGAATATATTCACAAGAAAAGCACCTCTAGAGGCATTTTTCGCGGAATATTTAAAAAAGATTAAAGAAAAAAGAGATTTATCAAAATAGGAACTTAAACATATGATTTCGTAATCACTCAAACAATACCCCCACCCTCATATAATCATTCGTAATCATACACATGACCCCCTACCACCCCTATAATGATTCCGTAATATATGTACGGCCCCTTTGGGGAAAATTCTAAAAAAATTTTGGTAATATTTCACATATTTTTCCAGGGAATTTTCCCCAAGGCGGAGTAGGGAAAATACTCACGAAATTATTTTACAGTGTTATTGTGTATGAACAGGATTGGGGGTCTCCCCTATAAATTATTGAACTCGACTTTTTCTTGATTAGCTCGTTTGAATGAATCACTAGAAGTTACACTATGAAAAACATTGATAAGGCTATGTACTAAGGAATCTTTCATATGTGGGCGTCTGCATAATGGCCTTTATGGCCGGTTATAGTTTAGGAGATATTCGCCTTTTTCTAAGTTGAGGTCAAAATTATTATTTTTGGGTTTGTGTGGGGGATAATACTGAGACCTATAGTAAATTTATTGGGACTATACATAAAGTTACCAGAAGTAGGTATATTTACTGTTCAATGAAAAAATATAACATGTGTGCTTATATGGCACTAGCCAAGTTTAGATGCGTTTCTCTCGAAAAACGATTTTTCGAAGTTTCCAGTTTCAAAAAATTTTCAACTTAGAGGAATTTATCCGGGCTATATGCCCCTAAACGTAACTCCATACTGCTCATAAGGGCCCTTTTCATGCGGACGCCAAAAATTATGCAACCTGTCTCACACGACAATGCTAACCTTATAGCCGTGTATGGCTATAAGCGATTTGTTACGAAAGGAGAGGGGGTCCTTCATTTATGTACGTAATTTTTAGAAATTCGCAAATGAAACAAATAACTCGCAGTAGTGAAACAGATTCTTACAGTCTAAAATTTAAAGACCATTTATTCCATGTTTTGAACGACCAAAAGAAACCTAAAATACTGCGTAAAGAATTCTCAAGAGCCCTCCTCTCATATCCAGGTTAACAAGGGGCTACTCACTACGAAAACTGGAAATCTTGAAACTGTGAATTCGGCAATTTGTATTGAATTCTTATATAGATTTCCAAGATCTCGTTGAGATTCAGTTGGCTGTTCGATCCACGCATAGGAGCGTAGGTCGGAATTCTTCACACTACCTCACCTCTGTCCACGCTTAGCCAAAGATTTCCAAGATTTCTAACGAATGCTAGATTGCTGAGAGATTTCCAAGAGTTCCTCCAAGAGTTTCTCAAGATTTCCCGCGCAACAATCTAAGATTGCTTGGTGAGTAGACCCTCGCAGATTAACTAACTCGGTCATCGAGTGCGATACAAGAAATTTTACTCCATCTGTTTTGACTAAAAATGTAATATTTAAATTTCTTATCCATCCAGTCCATTATTGCGCGATTCTTTCCAAATATTTTTCCACATACGAACAATTCCATTAGTTTCCAACGGAAAGGATTATCTGCGAGATTAAACAACTAGAAGTACTAATTACAATATGAGAAAGATCACATAATACACGCCGGGTATCAAAGACAATTAGAACAGCTTTTGCAATGATGAGTATTCTTATTACAAAATTTTTATCAGATTTTTAAGGATTGCCAGAGCGATGGCCAAAGGGAGCTTTTGCTATATGTATGCATTTTCTTATATAATACTACACTGTTGAAGGCTGATGCCCTTCTCAGTAGCCACAACACAAACGAACCATGAGTGTTTTCGATTTTAGTTCTGTCCCTATACTTTCCCTCCATTGCCCGAAGTCGGGTGGGACTGACGTTATAACTTGACTCTCCACCTTACGACGACTGGCTAATTATTATGGACATGATTTTTACTCGCGAAATATATTTTTCGCATTGAGTTTGCAATTGGGCATATACTTCAAACAATGAACAATATAAATAATAAAGCATCCTCGGAATGGATTGAAACTTTGGTTGACGAAAGGCATTCTTCTAGTAAATGTAAAAGTCACATTTTAGGCAATGACTGGAGGCTGGGTGTTTGGAATGCTAGAGGGGTAAGTCCGAGATCCCACTGCGTTTTTTGGCAGATGAGAAGCCAGCATGATAAAAGTTACTGGAGATGATAGCTTAGACGTAGACGATGAAGGAACGCCCACCGTGCCAGCGCAAGTCGGTCATAGGTGCGATACAAATGGATTCTTAGCGGCCGATTTTTTCGCTTTTTACATGTCGTTAGCCAGCACAATGGAATCTACACCATATTGTAGATGTAAATTTTTTATTTATTAATTGAAAGGATTACAAATTCATTGAAATAAGTAGAAATATGAAAAAACAACACATTTTTGAAAAAATGCTTAGGGGACATTCATTGATTACGTAAGGGCGATTTTGACAATTTTTGACTCCCCCCTCGCCCACGTTTGGTGTGTCATAGTTTTTTTGATCCCCCCCCCCCCTTCTTACGTAATATTGAACTTAGAATTTTTCTAAATAGCTTTGAATAGTTACATATCATTAGTTAGATTAGAACAGATGTTGGAAAACGATGTTATTTGTCTGAGTGATATAATTAATAAAAATATAATGTTAGAGATGGTAAAAATGACATACTTCAGACCAAAAAGACTAGGGGAGAGTCCCCCAAGGTGGACACTCTGGGAAAATTTTTTTTTATCAGGTGGTAGCACTCTGCGCTTCATGTCGGTATTACTGTTTGGGAATACCCAGTTTTTGGTTATGTCATGAAGTGGCAAGTGATGGCTGTTTGTTCGCTGCACTATACAGTACGAGAAAGTAACTCCGAAAGTTCTAAAGACCATGCGAATAACTGGGATTAAATTTTCGAAAACAGTGTTCCCGAAAGGGTATTTACCCTGTTGACTCTGCTTACGTACCAAACAAACATATTCTCAACAGATTTGCATGATATTGCTAGTAGAAATTTTTTTTCCTTTTTTGCAAGGAAATTGCGTTCTGACCCTAAGGTGGACACTTTTTTTACCCTAAGATGGACACTTGCTTTTTTTATTAAAATTTGTGCACAAACCATATTAATTTATATTTATGACTGTGAAAAATAAATACAGACACAGGTGAGTGACACACACAGTGTTCACAGTCACACAAACCCAGTCACACACATACACACACATACACACACAGATATGTTTTAAAACAATAGTTTGTACGAAAATTTTAGTTTTTGCAGGATGTCGTTGTACAAACGGAAAACGGATTTTGCAAAGCAGCCATTGCCACCTTAACCAACGCGAAAATCTTTGAGAAAGTCAAAACTACCAGCTAAACAAGAATCTTCAGAAGAAGATGTAGATTTTTGTATAATTTGTTTGAAAAATATGCCTTCAACACTTAAGAAATTCAATTCGATTGCGTGCAACGAATGTAAAAGAGAGGTGCACTTGAAATGTGTCAAAATGCGCGGCTCTTGGTACACTTGTCCTCAGTATAACTCTGATGATTCTAATTAAAACCATTTTTTTGGTCTATTTAACGCTTGGCATTTGCTTTTTTTTTTTCTAATAATTTTATTTTTCATAGGCATTCGATGTAATTTAAAATAAAATCATCGAAAATTGAATAAAATTATCAAAACATGAAGTTTTTGATTATTTTTCCAACTTTTGAAGTAGATTTCTCAAAGGTGTCCACCTTGGGGGACCTTTTTTCAAAGTCGAAATTTTGTACTATTTTTAAAATCAATTAAAATTTTGGTAACATTGATGATGCCAAAATTGTGTTTCGTGAATAGTTAGCTTATTAGTTAAGGTGTCAGGAAATGAAGGATTGTACAAGATATGTAATGTTGTTTGGATTCTATGATTGTGTAAAAGATTGGTGTCCACCTTAGGGGACTCTCCCCTATATAAATATAGTTAGGAATTTAATTTTTAAACCAACAATGTCTATTTCATATACCACGGAAATTTATCTTTTGAAAATAAAAGGATTTTAAATGATTTTAATATCACAACAAATTTTAGAATTGATTCAAAACTTGATGAATTTATAAAATTAGGCAAAGACTTATTAGATAATTTACAACTTACTGATGTAGTATATGAAATTCAATGTTTGAATTGTGACAAATGTTATATTGGGCAAACTGGTAGATTACTTTCTACTAGAATTAAAATACATCGTGATAATTTTAGACAAAATCCAAAAAACCATAAAGTGATAGCTGAATACCAGGTTGAAACTGGACATTTAATTGACTGGGAAAATGTTACAGTTTTACATCATGTATGTATATCATTAAGCTATTTCCCTTTCGGCGAGCCTCTAGGAGTAAGCGTGACACTACCCGATTCGGGTAGTGTTTTTTAGGTGGATAGTTTCTTGTAGTAAATAACTACAAGTGTGGGCTCACCAAACCCACGACCGCCAACAGCAACGCAGTAGCATCAGATGGTCACCCATCCAAGTACTAACCGCGCCAAACACTGCTTAACTTCAGTGATCTAACGGGAACTGGTGCTTCCAGCGTGGTATGGTCGTTGGCATCATGAACATCATGAACCTAATGAATTTAAAAGATTAATAGCAGAAATGTCCATTATTAAGAAAAATGGTAATAATTGCTTAAATATAATTTCAGATCTCAATAATTATAGTCCAATATACAGGGTGTTTTTTTTTAAACTTGAGACATCGAAATATCTTAAAATCATACGCATCCTATGAAAAAAATATCCGTGATAAAAACTTTTTATTTTCGAGGGGCAAAAGCGACTTTGAACGAAATTTACCCCACCCCACCTCCCAGGAGACATTGGAGGATGGGGTTTTTTTTCGCGAATGCCTCCTGGTGTGGGAGGGGGGGGGGGGGGGTAAATTTGTTTAAATTCGCTTTTCCCCTCGAAAATAAAAAGTTTTTATTACGGATATTTTTTCATAGGATGCGTATTTCTTGAGATATTTTGATGTGTCAAGTTAAAAAAAACACCCTGTATAATATATAATCTTGGATTCTTTAATGTAAAATAATTAATAAAATTTGAATTTTGTAATTAATTAAATAAAAAGAATATAAAATTAATATTTCAAATTTAAAATTTTTAACCATTTTAACTATTTTGTTTTTGTAATCTTATCTAACTTTGAATAAAAAATTTTTTTTTAATTTAACCAAATTTCTCTATTTTTCAAATTGACAACAATAGATAACTTATATTGCTAATAGTTGATCTTCTAAATTATTAATTTTTTTCAAATCGATGAATTTTTCATTTTATTCTTTATAATAGTGTAATTTTTACTTACATTCAATTAATTATCAATAGCAGTATGTAACATTTCCAATGTGAATGATTGCTAATAATTTTTAATTCTTTTTGTTTAATTTTAGTTCTTAGCATTTTTTTTAGAAATTTTAGTACCTTTTATATAAATTGATGAAACGGCATTGCTATTTCTGTCTTTGAGACCTCGATTTTCTAGTTACGCCACTGAGTTTGTTATAAAATTAGTATAGTTAATTAAATTTTTTTGAACATACTATTGAAATTTAAATATCAACTTACAGTTTTAAATATGAATAAAAATGTAACCTGAAAGGAAGATAACCTAAAGGTAAGTATGTCAATTTCATTTCTCAACTTCACTTTTTTGTTACACTGTTATAATTAAAATATTTTTTATATCAATTTTT
This sequence comes from Andricus quercustozae, assembly GCA_932072015.1. NCBI lineage: Eukaryota > Metazoa > Arthropoda > Insecta > Hymenoptera > Cynipidae > Andricus > Andricus quercustozae. The sequence goes on from CAKNWU010304348.1 coordinate 6,618, forward strand.
TCCACAATTTTTTATAGAGCAATGGTAAAAGGATTATTTTAAACTATTTTATACTGATGGTCATGTCTACAGACTTCTCTTTTTAATTATCCTGATGAGGAAAACTATTCGTTTTCGAAACGCCGATGAATTGGAATAAAGGATCCAGCAAATGAATTCTTTTTGGTCTGAAGTATGTAATTTTTACCATCTCTAACATTATATTTTTATCAATTTTTATACACACTGTAAAAAATAAAAAAATTGTACCAGTTAGAATGGTAAAATTATCAACAAAAAATTAGTGCAATTTCACTACTCTGCTTATGGGGTGAATACCCCTTGCAATTTAGAATTTCCAACCAATCTTGTAACTTTACCACTTTGAGACTGATACTATAGCAAGGCATTGTAGAAATACAGTTTTTGCTTGTGAATCTGTGACTTTCAGAGTAGGTAATTAAACGACCTACGTCAGAGTGTTCAATTTCTTGACGCGGGTAAAAGTACAGAAACTGTTAAAAATTCCTTTTTCAAACGCAATCTCACGTCTTGAAATTTGATAATTAATAATTCTGCGTAATTGCACAGCTCTTAACGTAGTATAAGTACAAGTTATTGTAAAGTTCAAAGTTGCGGAGAATAATGAAAAAAATGGTAAAATTACAATTATTTGTCAAAGAGTGTTTCGGAACGGTATAAATTATGGAAAAATTTATTTACAAAATTGATAAAAAATATAGTTAAAGGATGTATTTAAAAAAATAAATTTATTTATTTATATTCGTATATATGTCAATTTATTTTGTTGATAACTACCCCGGTAAGAAGGCTTGCATTCAAAGGTATTAAAAATTTCAATACCTATGAATGCCGTTTCCGTCCTTCTTTTTTTAATCCCTGATTAGCAGCGAAAATATTTATATTCCAATCCCTTTCAAAGCCGATCGGAGCTGGCAAATGTAACCTGAAATAAATTTAAAACGCCATTTTCGTTTAACGCATTAGAACTATTAGAAGACGCTTCAGAAGAATGAAATTGGCACAATTTTGTAGGTTTGTGTATAACAATCCATCACTTTATCACGAATCTCTCGCTTTATTTAAATGTCATCAATTAAAAATATATAAAATCATGATAAAAAATTTAAAAAAATTAGTTTTCATCACAGCCACTAGTGTATCAATTACACGGAAAAAATTGGATAGTTTGATTCACTTTCATGCATTGTTAACTTGAAGTTTACTTGTTCACATTGTACAAGAAACAATTAAAATGGTTTCTGATACTGTATGAAATAGTTATCTCAAAATATACAAAACCTAAAGTCAGCATTACTACATCAAATAGTAAAAAGAAAGATTACTAGAAAAAGCAGCTTCATTAACTATTTGAAATAGTACAGTTGAACATGTAAGCTGTATGACTAACTAATTTACATAGTAAGCAAAGAACTGTAAGTTTTACTTTTGGAAGTGAGTTAGATCTCCTTTTTCGCATTGCAATGAGCACTGCGCGAGATTGGCAGCCTTATACTATTTGAAATGGTAAGCAAATAAGTTCAGTGGCATAACTAGAAACGTGTAGGCCCCATCCGCAACATTTTTTAGGAGGTCTGTTTTAAAAAAAGAAGGCCGATTTATAACTTGCTTATCAGTAAAACAACAGTATAGCCTAGTATAGTATTTTCGCTTCTCTATCTAGGTGACCCCCCCGGCGACAAAGCGGGGTTTTGCTTTCTACAGTACTTACGCCACTGACAGTTTACAAAGTGAAATTGTCGCAAATTATTTTATAATGTTTTCTCTTTTATCATAATATTACTTCAGATAATTATTAAGAATAAACATAGCGCATAACTTTTACTTTAAACTTCAATACTTTTTTTTTTGTTTGGTACAAACTTTTAGGAATTTAAAAATATTCTGAAGAATTATATAAAAAAAATTTTGTACATTGTTTCTTCTATGTAATTTTCTGCTTATCATACTTTTAATTTCATATAACACTAAAAGTGCGATTAAAATTGTACTTGCCTCCCAAGTTTAGAATTGCCTCCCAAGAATTAGACTATAAAATGATTATAGGGACAAAAACAAGGTTAAAATCAAAGCGGAAGACGGAAAGAGAATGGAAAACGCTTTCGAAGGAAATAACAAATTATTTTATTCGCAAGTGCGCAAGAAAAAAAAGTAAGTAGTAGCATAGAGTTAGTGGGAATTAGGAACATCAAGGGTGTAATATTATATGATGCGGATGAAGTAAAAGACGACCATAGGAACCATTACATGAAATTATTGGGAGGTGTAGCTATGGAGCAGCACAACTGCGGCATAGAAGACGATACTTCGGTAAACCGGTTGAAGGAATTAGTGCCTCTGGGGTAAGGGATATCATTAAGAACTTTAATAATGGTTAGGCTGCTGGTATAGATTGTATTTACGCTGAAATGATTAAACACGATGGCAAATATATACTACATAGGCTGTGTGAGTTGACAAATTTATGTATAAAAATCGGGAAAGTTCCAGATGACTAGAAAAAGGCGACCATCTTCTTATTATACAAAAAAAAGGGAGATGAAAGAAACAGCAATAATTACAGAGGTCTCAACTTTCTATGTATCGTACTCAAAATATATCCAATAATACTTATTAATAGGGTAATCAAAATAAAAGAAGATCTAGGAAGTCCAATGTGGATTTATGCCAGGAAGATCATGTGCGGATCCGATATTAAACTTGAGACAAATCATAGAAAAAAGTTTGAGGGTAAAGAAAAAAGTTTTTTGTCCGACCCCCCTTGCAAACGCGCCATTACATGTACGCAAAGCAGGCGTAAAGTGGCGGCTTGCAGCCCAGTGACGTTTGCCCATGTGCAATCTGTCGCCGAGCCAACAAAAACGTTACGCCCGCTACACATGAAAGTTTACGCCCGCTGCATCAAAATGTACACCCGCTACACATACACTGTCCCCCGCAAGTGAGAATATGGAGGAATTGATGTTTATCTTTGAAAAAATTGTATTGCTAGACCCGACAGTCTCCCTTCTGCAACGTACGCTATTTCTTCCGTTCACCTATAAGCTAAAATTGTCAAGTACACCAAACATCCTCTATCTGCTTCACACGCTTGTTTTCAAGGAGGGGGACAAAAAGTATGGTGTGTATCAAGGGCGTAAAGCTATTTTGCCTTTTTTACGTCCTCGATACACAATATACTATTCTATGCATTTGTTGATCTAGAAAAGAGTTTGATAAGGAGGATAGAAGTAAGCTTTGGGAAGTCCTGAAAGAGTACGGAGTTAATGGCTGGCTCCTCAAAGCAATACAATCAATATATGCAGGTAGCAAAGCGAGTGTGAGAGTAAATGGGCAACTGAGCGACTGGTTCAATATTAGGCAAGGTGTTAGAGAAGGATGCGTGATGTCCTCTAAGCTGTTTATTATGTTTTAAGAATAGCTAAGAATTGTGTAAGAATAGCCCACCTCGACGAAAAAGGTGTGAATTTCAGGACAGTAAAGCTACGTGGGTTTTCGTTTGCAGATGATAAGGTTGTTATGGCAGAGTCAATCGAAGACTTGCAAAGAATATTGAGCAGACTGAATACTAGCATGAAGAACATGAAGATGTTGATAAGTTCGTGTATCTTCGTAGTCTATTTATTAATGATAGAAATGACCAGGAGTAAAAATATATCAAATAAAGCTAAAATGGCGATACTTGCACCTGAACATACCAAGAAAAGGATAAGAGTAAAATTAACGCGGTTGGCATGCAATACCTGCGCAATGTGTGCGGTTAAACGCTAATCGATGGTCGAGATGGTTTGGGCATGTTGAGAGAATGAAAGATGAACGACTGACAAAACAAGTATATCGAGTTTAAGTAAATGGTAGCGTACCCGAAGGCAGACCGAGGTAGGAGTGGTTGAAATTTGTGAAGGAGACCCTAATTTGAAAATATATAGATAGATAAACGTTTATTTTTCGGCCTGCTGGCCCTGAAAAGTTGCCTTGCTTACAACCTCTATATTTTACAGAATTTGTCTTAAAATTAGTCCTTGAAAACTAACATCCATCCACACCTTAATACTTCCTTAATTCTACGGCTGCTCGCTCTTAAGGTGCTTCGTCAGGCTTGAATTTTTGCACATGTATTACATAAAACAAGTTTCCTCCTACACGTATGAATTGTTGGATGTAATATTTTTACCACATAATCTCAATGGCATAATACAGAAAAAGAAAGCCTTTGTTTTTTGAAAAATGCTCTTGTTTTTGTTATATTTTAATTAATCGAAAATTTTCTTCATTTATGCGCCTCGGAACGAGCAATCCGCCACCGGGAAAGTAGCCACGATGAAACGAAAATAGGCGCCCCAAATTTTTACACTACAAATTGGTTCTCGGGCGTGAAATTTAGCGGCGACACTTCACATCAGGGGGTCCCTCGTAACTCATTCGTCCTTCCTATTGTTAGAACGTTACATGATTCGAGACGGTTGAACGAAATTGATAATTATCAATATATGAAGAAATTGAATTTTAATATGCTGCATTAGATTCCTTACATAATTTCGAGACGATTGAAAAAAGATAGAAAAAAATCGGTTAACCCGTTCAATTTATGTTGGAAGTTTTGATAATTTTGCATTTAATTTGAGATTAGCTTCACTCAGAAAAAGAATTGGATGGTGGGACAGAGAATTGGATCTGGTATCCAATTTAGTTGGATTCTGCAGCGCCATCCCATTAGTTGGCTGCGAGAGCCAATTTTATTGGATAACTTAAAATTGGCTGTGACATCCAACTGAGAAGGCTCGCTGAAACTATAACTTGGCTGCCTCATCCAACTATATTGGAGCATGCTACTACCAACTTGGTTAGAACATCTAATCTAAATGTAGCCATATCTATTTCTCGTGTGTCGTACAACTATTTTTGTTTGATACTAGTACCATATACTTGGATGCCTGGGATATGCAGCAGGAGTTATATAAAAAGCAAATTAAAAAGCTCAAAGTTTCTTTTCAAAAATGCAAATTTATTCCAAAATTATTTTTTTTTATATAGAAAGCAAAAATTATTGTTATTATAATAAAAATATATATATCAAGATGGTTAAAAAAAAAGTTACTTTCATTCGTGGTGT
>CAKNWU010304353.1:431-13692 GCA_932072015.1 Andricus quercustozae
ACAAAATAAATCAATTTTGAATAAAAAATTGAATTTTAAATGAAAAACAGATTAATTAAACTTTGAACATTTTGAACAAAAATACAGGTCAAATTTCAGCCGAATTGTTGAATTTTCAAGCCAAATAGACGAACTTTCTGTAAAACAATTGAATTTTCAACAAAAAAGTTAATTGTCGAGAAAATTTGTAAATTTTTAACCAAATAGTTGAATTTTCAACAAAAAAAAAGAATTTTTAACAAAATGCATAAATTTCCAACTAAAAAAGATCGATTTTTAGCTTGAAATGGAACAGCTGAATTTTCAGTTAAAACAACAATTAATTTTCAACAACAATAAATGAATTTTCAACAAACTAGTTACATTTTCAACCAAAGATATGAATCTTCAAAAAAAAAAAAAAATAATAATAATTTAATTTGAAAATTAATTTTTAACAAACTAATTTAACTTTCAAACAATTACTTGAATTTTCAAATAAAAAAGCTGAATTCTCAAAGAAGAAAGAAAGAGAGATAAATTTCCAAACCAAAAAGACCAATTTAAAAAAATGCTGAATATTATTATGGGGTTGTGGACATGACCAGTAGATTTTAGAATGTAAATCTTGTGACTATTTCCCATTTAAAAATGTATTGGCTATTTTGCATGTAGAAACTATGTGACTTTTTCGTTAAAAGTACTAGGGGTTAATTTTTGAGATTGCTGAATATTATTATGGGGTTGTGGACATAACCTGGAGATTTTAGAATGTAAATCTTGTGACTATTTCCCATTTAAAAATGTATTGGCTATTTTACATGTAGAAACTATGTGACTTTTTCGTTAAAAGTACTAGGGGTAATTTTTGAGATTGCTGAATATTATTATGGGGTTGTGGATATGACTTGGAGATTTTCGAATGTAAATCTTGTGACTATTTACAATTTCAAATTTATCGGCTATTTTACCAAGAACCAAGTACTTCATTTTTTAACCAAAAATATTTTCGTTTGAAGTCAAAAACAGTGAAACTCAATCAAGAATAAATATCTGCATTTGTACCCCAAAAGGATAAATTTGCAACCAAGATTCTTAATTTTATACAAAAATAGACGAATTTGTAACAAAGTACATGATTTTTCGAATAAAAATGATCAGTTTTAAACTAAACTGATGAATGATCAACCTAAAAAATCAATGTTTTACAAAATAGTTCAAATGTCAACAAAGCTGTTAAATTTGAAACTAAATTTTTAACCGAAAACAGAATCACAAAATTTTCACTCAACAAATCACAAACCGGCTCCACCAGCTACTGCTTCTGCATTGAATTCTACAAATTCCTCTTCGAAAAACTGATTTTGTATTTCCCCTGTAAAAAAAATTTGATCATTTATGCATTGTAAAATAATCATCATTTATGAAAAAGTAACTTAACTCCAATTAATTACACACAGGATATTTAATGTAGGATTTGCAAGATATTCTAATAAGCAGTGACTATGTAATTTTTAGGTTAGACTAAAGGACAGGTTAAAACGTATTATGTATATTACGCACCATTTCCAAAAACTATCTGGCAATAGATCCTGCCCTCCTTTCGGATCATCTTCATGTTTTCGTCGACAATTATTCCTTTTATACTCATTTTAACTATTTTTACAACATCGACGACAGCGTGGGCCAGCGATGACAAGATGGATGCCACTTACAATCGCAAAGTAGAGGGAAGACCCGGACCTCTATGTTAGTATTTCCACATTAATGCGCATTCACATATCAAAAATTTAAGGGCTCATATAAAATGAATGAGCACCGCCGCTAGCTCAGTGCGCGCTCTGAGCGAAATATCGGAAACAACCAGTGTATCAAGAGAATTCAGATCAAGAAACAAATGAAGCTCACAGCGCGGTAGAGCGCACGCATGATAATCGAAAACAGGAAACAATTGACTGTTTGTCACGTTTGTTTCAGTTGGTTTGGGTGTCGTATTCCCTCATTTATTGACTTCATTACTTTTACAATGGAAATTCTATCTCAGCAACAAAAGATTGAAAAGATTCTCATTTATGGGTAAGGTTGCAGGGATATTAATGATGCTCTCGCGCTTTATGCTCAACGCTTTCCAGAAAGTGATCTTTCATGCGCTTCCTTTTAAGGAATGTGTCTATCCAATGTTCCAATATTGCTTGAAGACCTTAGCTTGGAAGTGCGACACAACATGTTGTTTCAAAATGATGGTTGTCCAGCGCATTATTCGGTAATCGCTAATTCAATTGACGATGAATCGGTAGAGGAGGTCCGGTAAATTGGCCTGCCAGATATTACAGCTCCGGATTTCTATTTGTGAGGTTATCTAAAGAGTCGCGTATTTCAAGTGCCGACAACTCGTGATAACATGATCGAGCGAATCAGGTCTGCTTGCGCACAAATAACACCAGACACTTCTTCTTCTTCTTCTTCTTCTTGCTTGTGGCTTCTTGCTATACAGCAAATGGCCAGAACTAACACACATATAAAAGTATTTGAGAAAACAAAGTCTAGTTGCTACCAAAGGTAATACAAATGTTCAAGCCACTGGTAAGCCCGTGCCACAGACTATTCGATGACGAGGCATAGAAGGCAGACTCGCCGAGACGAAGCACACCAGGGAGGTGAAAGTATGCACTGCAGAGGAGGAAAGGTATACACACCAGGGAAGGGAAGGAACATGTGGGAAAGAAAAGTAAAAAGCGAAGATTTTCAACTAGATCCCGCAGCGAAATTACAAAATGACATTACCCTTACTAAAGAACCCACCCAACTCACTTATTACTTCACCATCCGGTTCAAACAAGATATCGTTAATGTCAACCTCTTCAGGGGGTATGTTCGGGAACCTTCGATCCAGGAAACCAAAAAAAGCAGGACGGCCCTCAGAAAGATGAGGGCACTCAAAAAGGAGATGGGGCAAGTCCCTCAGCTCAGCCCCGCAATCACAATCAACAGGGAGATTCCATCCCATCCTAAGAAAATGGGAACCCGTACATATATGGGAAGATCTGAGTCTCGTCACCAAGTTAATAAATCGCCTAAGAAAATGAAAGCCCACAAACCATGGCTTTCCAGTTTTAAATGCAACTCGCTTGAAATACTCCCTATGGTTATCAGATTTCTCACAATAAGGCCACAACCAACTTTTCCATAATTCGAAGTCACCCCTTATAAGCCCCAACATCATCAGCCCGCTCGTTGCCCTCAATACCGAAGTGAGCCGGAATCCAAAACAAGGTAACCGATAAACCGAGAGAAAACGCCCGGGAAAGTAAATGCCCGATCTTACGGGCCAGGGGTGCACCCTGAGGGACCGCAAAGCGGTTCTTGATACAGTTAATTGCCGACATAGAGTCCGATAAAATGACACAAGAAGGGATATTCATATTCAGAATATATTTCAATGCAGAGAAAATCGCATAGAGCTCCGCAGATTTAATAGAGGTGCCCTTCTGCAAGGGAAGCCCAAAACTATAGTCCATCTCGGGAACGCAGAAGGCAGAGCCAACCCGATCAGAGCCGGGGTCCACCGAACCATCCGTAAATATCCTCACAGAGTCCGGATAGGACGAAGAGACCAGCATATCGAACGCCTCCTGCGGAACGGCAGAAGTCCTGATGAGCCCACCAGAGACACAATCAGTCTCAACCCATTGTAGAAGCTCCTCCCAATCATCATCAAAGTAAGCAGGTCTGAGAGATCTACCACAACTCAGCAACACTCCTCGGATCGAATTGAAAGAAGAGACTAGGGCAGACTTATCAGCCCTAAGTGTGAATTTCCTGCCCCTCGTGAGTCTCACTTTATCCCCCCTGGATTGGGGGAGCACCCCAATCCAGACAGGCCCTGACTAGATTCCTATAAACGGTAATTAAAAATCGCAGGATCAGCGCCCCAAGAGACTCTAGCGATAACTCGCAAGACGCTGATGGCTCTCAACGCGTTCCCGGCAACATACTTAATGTGAGGAACCCAGGTCAGGTCGACCGGCAAACAATCAGATGACCACCAACCCGCAGAAAGATTTCCTCCAGAACCACCCGGGATCTAGTAAAAATACGTAGCTGGGATTTCGGGAACGAGATAGAGAGGCCCAACTCACCGAACCATTGAATTAAGGATTCAATAGCTGCCTTGAGAAGAGCCAGAGCCATCATAATATCCCTGCATCTTACAATTAGAAGCAGATCATCGGCGTACTGACTGGCCCTGACACCAGTAGGCAGGTAATCGCCAAGCTTACGGAGATCCAGATTGAACAAGATGGGCGACAAGACACATCCTGAGGAACTCCATCGCCACACTCCCGAGGAGCGCTCTGCTCCGAGAAGAATAATCTTCTCTTAGTGATCAAAAAAGATATAAAATTGATCATTCTTGCCGCCACACCCAGATCCTTTAAATTCCGAATCAGGACCCCGGGGAGAATCGATTTGAATGTGCCCTTGATATCAATAGCAAGGGCCAGTGTAGACTCGCCCTTTCCCAAACCCCTCATGATATCAGTAGTAACCGTCGAGACACAATCCAAAGCAGATCTACCCCTCCTGAATCCATATTGAAATCTCGGGATCCACTACTCCTTCTCAGCCCTAAACTCCAACCTACGCTGAAGCATTCTCTCGAACAATTTACACATGGTAGAAGTCAGGGAGATTGGACGAAACCCCTTACCAGCAGGCTTGGGTATAAAGATGACAAAGGAGTCAACCCAAGCCTCCGGGAAGATGGATAGGGCGTACATTCTATTGAAAAGTGATATGATGAACTCCAAAACCGGGTCAGAGAAGCCCCTGATGATCTCGTATGAGATTCCATCCGGACCAGGAGACGTACGCGACTTGCAGGAGTTCAGAGCCGTCCTAAACTCTACCTCAGACAACGGACGGTTCATAGGGTCGCTCTCATCAGCCTCGACGGTTGGGGGAACCATAACAGGAGCGATATGAGGGGACACTAGTAACAACCCCAGTGTTCTTAGAACTACATCGGGAGGCCAGCGAACGAACAGTCCGCCAAATTCGGCTGAAACCACTCGAAGGATTAAGAGAATCACAGAACTGACGAAAGGAGTAATACTTCTGATTGCGAAGGAATTTTTTGACATCATTGTCAACCTGCCTCGCCTTCAGGACTCCCTCCCTCGACTGATCCGCCAGATACCTCTTCAAGGCATCACGCCTTCTAGCCAACGCCGCATCGCAGTCCCTATTCCACCAGAGCGGGTGGGTCCTACGTCTGCCTCTACGGGAATTGGAGCGATAAGCCTAACAATCAACCAGTATACGAAATACCGAATTTACGAACTGATCATAGACGGTCGCGGGATTTACACCCTCTTCCAAAGCTAAGACCAGGTCTGGGATGAGATCCTCTGTACCTTTCCGAAAAAGAAACCAGTCAAGGTTCTTAACGTTGAAACGATTGGAAGAAGAAGAGCTGGAAGTCGATGGAATTGCATTCAGGGCACCCACAACCGGAAAATGATCAGAAGCGAAAGTATCCTCAGAGACTGAGACCGAAGACAGGTGAGCGAGAGTAGTCGAGATAAAGATCAGATCCAAATTCGCATCAGATCTACCAGGCAAGGGAAGAAATGTCGGGCAGGAGTCATTCAAGGGAATCAACTCCCGATCCGAAACCGCAAGGCCCAACTCTCTACCACTTGCGTTTTCCCACTCAGAGCCCCACAAAGGGGAGTGGGAATTAAAATCACCGCATAACAGGATGGCATCACAGCCATCAGCTCAACCAATAAGATCACCCCAAGAATCAGAACATAGGGTGACAAGAGGAGAAGAATAAACTGAAAGAACAGCAACGGATCCTAGGGACGTAGAAACCAAGACTCCCGCCGCATCAATTTCACTAAGCAGAGCCACCTCCCCTACCCTGAGAGCGGTCACATCTATGCGTGATATAACCAGAAAACTCCCAGACAAAATCAGAAGAAAGCCATGTTTCAGTGACACACAGAATATCAAGGTCATATTCAGACAACATTACGGAGATCTCCGCTTCCTTCCTACATACACTGTGAGCATTCCAATTAGCAAATCTTATAGAATTTGTGTTGGGCTCCATGATTGTTTATTTTGTGAAACAACCAGGGATTTACCCAAAAAGATTAAGATCGAGATAAACTAACCACTTAGTTATAAGAAACTACGACTAAGTAAAAGAAAAGGAGAAACCTGAAAGCTAATTAAATGTCTAATATTTACAACTATGATACAGCGTGCAAAAGCACACAAAACTCAACAACCAAGTTATAAAACTTAGGTGCGAGCCGGCAAAGAACGATGCTAAATGGAGTGTGTCTTAGATCTCTGTCTAAGAGATACATTAAGATCGGGATCAGGGGGGACACAAGGGGGGGACTTTCCAGTGGTTACTCCATTGTTACAAGGAGGCGTGTAGTCATGGCCACCATATAAGGGACTATCCAGAAGCGACTTAATGGAGTTCGTACTGGCTTGAGACGCTTCAATCAGGTTATCAACAACCCCCTCTACACTGGAATAATTGTGTACTTCCGAGCCATCAACTATATTTACTACAGTGGGGACGGAAGAGGGGGCAACCGGAACCGAAGGGACAGAAGGCCGGACCTCATCCAGACAAACAGCCGGAGAGCGTGAATTGCCAGGGCTAGCAATTGGCACATCAATCCCAGGATCCTGATGAGAGACAGAGCTCATCCTAAGCTGAGGTCTGATGATTCCCCGCAAAAGGAGGGCCTCCTCTGCCAGGTCGAAGCCACAGTCGTTCCAGTACCTGTACCTCATAATTTCAAATTCATACAGATAGACCGGACATGTCCGAGAGGAAGTCAGATGGGAGCTCCTACAATTGGCACACCGAGAATCGACGAGTTTATTGGGGCACTCATTAGTTTGGTGAAACTCCCCACAGAGTTCGCAAACCGGTCTAGTAGCCCTACACTGTTTAGCGACATGTCTGAAACGCTGACACCTAAAACATCTGCGTGGAGGGGGTATAACGGGAGTAAGAGCAAAAGAAAAGCCTGAGAGAAAGATACTACGAGGAACTCTTCCTACTGACAGGGAAAACTCAATCATGTCAGAGGGAGAGCTGTCATGATTAGTTCTGCGCCTAACCGCAAGAACAGATTCCTTGATGGACGAATCGATACGGTTATATATGTTACCCGTAGAATAGTTGATTGCTACATAGCCTATGGCCACCAATTTTAAGATCCGTAGAGTCAAGCAAAGTATTAGCATCCCTCCAATCGTCACAGAATATCTTGACTTGATTTTGACCATTTCTAAAAATCCTTCTACCCCCACCAATAACCGCGTCGATTGAATCAGCCAGGGCGAGGACATCGTACCTACCCATACTCCTATTTGAGTTCAAATTTTCCATGAGTACAATGAAAGGAGGAGAGAAGGTCTCAGAAAAACGCATTTTGGAGGAATCCGGGTCCCTAGACCAGAGGAGAAACTCCGAAGGCACATCGTCCAACAGCTCAGAAACTGGTTGCACAGCATTACCAGATTCATTCCGCTGGAAGGACACAAGAGAGGAGAATAAATCCTTCGGAGGGCTAGTCTGGTCGATTTGCTCAGACGTGGGAGAAGAGGGGGGAGGAGGTATTTCCATCGAGGGAGAAAAGGAGGAAGGGAGGGGGGGCGGACCCTAATTCGTACTTTTCTTAAACTCCTTAAGACCCGCAACTTCCTCAAACGGGTTGGGAGAGCGACGATTTCTTTTTTTATTATTAGCTCTTTTAGAAGGAGAGCGCATAGGCAGGATTGGGGTCACCCTTGATTCACCGACACCATGGTTTATGGGTGTTCTAGCCCCAGGCAAACCATCCATGCCAATGCCCATACCAGTCAGGCCTCCAGGAGGGGGATCTCTCCGAAAGCCTCTACCCAAAGAACCCAATTGGGAATCACCCTGAATTCTTTTTTCCCCCACGCCCAACGAATTTCTGTTGAGGGGCATGGCGCGAAGCTGAAGAACTATTTTAAAAGGCTAAGGCTATTTTAAAACCTTTTGAACATTTTTTTATAAATGAATTGTTTGTATTAAAAAAGAACTAAAGATTTTCCCAGGAATCTTAAGACATTTATTTCATTCTCTTGAAATGTTTTAAAATTCTTAAAAAGGTTTTAGATTTTTTCGAACCCTTTTAGAATCTGAATTTTGTTTTAACTTTTTTGTTATCTTTTAAATTTTTCTTCAAAATGCTTTTTTGATTATTAAAAATATTCATAAAAATTGTAGGAAAAATGTGTTTTCTTTTAAAAAATATCAAATTCTTTTATAAGTAAGAAGAAGTTTTTAAATATTTTATCAATTTTCGAAAATATTTTAAAGTTTTAAAATCTTTTCAATCGCTTAAAAACTTCTATCATTCCTATTTATCTTTTAAACGGACTCGATTTTTTCCTAAACGTTAAAATAACTGTCAAAATTTAAAAAAAACGCAGATCTGCAAAAAATGCATTGCGATTGTGGTTGGCGAACCTGGGACATTTCCGATGTAATTTTCCGCGTAGAATCCGAATCCGAGGTCAGAATTTTTCCAGCACGTCAGGTTTTTGAGATATCCTATCCTAAAAGTGCGAAAAATGCGGTTTTTTGGTATATTTGTCACTCAGATTCGTGCAGTGATGTTACCGGACTGAGAATTTCAACTGTGCAAGCGTTGCGTATGAAAGGGAAAGCCTCCTTATTGGCTAAACTTCATTGAAGGATATCTCTGCGAAGAAAAATGATATCTTGAATTTTAAAAAAGCTTTATAAAGCTTGAGAGTTGCACTTTTATATGGCATGACCCGATTTTAGAAACAAATTTCGCGATGTAACATAAGGTCAAATATACCAAAAACTGCATTTTTCGCACTTTTAGGTTAGGATATCTCAAAAACCTGACGTGCTAAAAAAATGCTGACTTCGGATTTGGATTCTACGCAGAAAATTATATCGGAAATGACCCTCAGTTCGCCAACCGAAATCTGCGAAAACCTGCATTTTGTTCACAATTTTTAAAAATTTAACATTATTTCAGAATTATTATTTTTAAAACCTATAAAATCATCTAAATATATTCGAAAATAATTGTTCTAATTTTTTAGAGATTCTGCAAAATTAGAAATCTTGTCTTAAAATCTTCCAGATTTTTTTATAATTTCTCACATCTTTTAAAATGTTTTCAAATATTCTCTTGAAAATCATTTTTCAACAATAAAAAATAATGATCAATTTTCCCAGAAATCCCAAGAAAATTTGTTTATTATCTTGAAACCTTTCAAATTCCTTAAACAGCTTCTAAATTGTTGTTTTTTGACCTTTTCTATGCAATCTATTAAAATTGGACCGCTCTGATTAAAATTCTCTTACATTCTTATTTAAAATTTTAATAAGTCATTTTTAATTTTTTAACTCTTTTTAAATTTTCTATTAGAATTTTGCAATCACATTTCTCAATCTTTTCAAGTTTACAATTATGTGTAAAAAAGCTTAAAACTCCTGAACCTTCTAAATATCCATTAAAAAGATTAAAATCTTGAAAGAAACTTTTCATGGTCTTGATACCGTTAAGAATTTTTTAATAGCGTCTTTTTCAAAATCTTCAAAAATCAACATTTTGTTTGATATTCTATGAAATCTTTTCAAGAACTAAATTATTTCTGAACCTTTATAAAACTTCTAAAAATTCTAAATATATTTTGAAATAATTCAGTATTCCAAATAATTTACCTAGATAGCCTAGATAATACGTAAATTACTGCAAAAGATAGGTGACCATCCCTGATTAATGTAGTATTCAATCAATTGTTTGCAATTGTATGAATTCTTCTGAAAGCATGAAATTCTTTTGAACTATTTCCAACATTTTTATTCCACTTATTTACTCCATGGTATTATAAAAACACTGCTTATTAAGCTTACTCGGTTCAATTTATTTTTATAATATTTAAATATATAATTTATAAGCGAAATCCATGTATAATTAAGAACAATAATTGTAAAAATTATTATACAGCTGCATATCTTTGCTTGCATTTCGAGGCTTGATTCCACTGCAAATTAAAAACGTGGTAGCAGACAATAATTTTGACTTATTTTTGACTGAAAAAAATTTCGAAATAATGAAAATTCAATGATGAGTTTATTTCAGGTTTTAGACAACAACCGGGCAGTCTTTTTGATTGGTCACGGAGAATGTCATCGTACTTAATGTTGGGTACTTGCTTTGCATAACTGTATAAATAGAACCCTGCAGCGTTACATTTTTTACCTCTCGTTGTCTTGCAAAAATCCAAACATCAGCTTTGCTGAAAACAAATAATAATTTTAGCTTATAGTGCTCGGTAGATACTGTAATGAAGAAACACTGAACAATCATAAAAAATAAGTCTTTGAGGACTATTTTATGATGTTCCATATTTTCCAATATAATTAATAATTAGTCCATATCCTACTTGTTAACGCAAGCGTAAACTCCGAAAAATTTTTCATATGCGAGGTAGAAAATTGTGTAAGTAAGAGACTTTTTTTCCAATGTGACAACCAGTTGTGCATCTGTGGCCATGGGGCTAGCGTATTTGACCGTGCCTTCACGTTTTTGTACTACGTTACTGAAAGTAATATAAAGTTCAAAAAAAAATTATAAAAGTGCTGGTAAAAGGTCGTAATAAAAACAAAAAGGGGCATGTTATAATATAAAAAACATATCTGTTAGGAAATTAAAATTTAATCAACACACGAAGTCTATATTCAGGAGATGATGCAACAGTTTCAGAAAAGAAACAGAGAATTATTTTTATATGATGCTTATAAGAAAGACTTTGTTTGCATACGATAAAGTCATTTTCCTACAAAGAAGGAATGTTTTTAAATTTTTGTATTGAGAATTCATTTGCTATTTTTTAATATAATATTTTAGAATATAATTTAACTTACTGTGTGTCAACCCAACCGATATCTACTCTTAGTGTACCATCATTGTTAGCTGTGTATTTGGCCGCTCCGCATTCTCCTTTACGTCCAGGTAATGGGAAATAATTACGCACTTCGTACCATATACCCGAAAACTGTAGAAAAAAGGAGAATATGCTTTCTACAAGTTTAACGTTTTGCTATTGAGGTTTCTCCGTTAGGACAAAACACTCTTCCTGAGAAAAACAAAAAGGCAAGGATAAATAAAAATGCACTTTGAACACAATTGACAAGCTTCAGAAATATAAATTACTTACTTGAAAATATAAGGGCGGTCGAGGGAATTAGCAAAAGAATATTGGGCTCCAAAATGAAAAGTTAGTTTTAAAGTTGGATATCGACTTCAAATTAGGTTTCTTACAAATTAATTTCTTTACTGCTAAATTTTGATTCACATTTACCAGTGTCGCATTAAAATTATTCACTGCTCCAACACCATTTATGCATGATACTTTCTTAATAGTAGGTTCTGAGTCTGGAGCTGGAGCTGGATTCATAGCGGCAATGCAGAGTAGAAGGAGGAATCCTATTTGAATCATTTTTTCACCTGAAAATAATAAAAAATGATTACGTAAAAAATAGATAATGAATTGATAATTAAATTTGAGTCATAAATTTTTTCCTCTAAGATAAATAAGCATGTAGAAAAAATTCGCAATATTTGTATAATTGCATAATAATGATCAACTATGAATTTTATGCATCAGTATGTACCGTAGGATGGTCGTTCTTCCTATGAAGTAAAATTGATGGCAATTTTCAATATTTCAGAATAAGCACCTTTACGATTTATTAGTTTTCTTAGAGCATGCACGTTTCTTTGAAAAAAACTGTAAGAACTGTGCCGCAATAGGTTCGTATCTGTATATATAGTGCAAAAATAATTAAAGAATGCTACGGTATGTTTTTAAGACATACCGTTTTTAAAAACAAGTGTATAAGGTTTATATTTTTTTAACTATTAGCATTTCAATAACGTCAGCAGATTTAAAAAAATATTTTTTGTTACGCCCACATTTTTTAGTGGTAAACATCTTTATTGCTTACTGAATTCTCGAACTCAAGACTTCGGTAATGGTTCGAAAATTTGCAAGAACATATTTACAACATTTTAATTTGGTTTAACTTTAAAAATATGAATAACTCCGAATAATAAAAAGAAATATTATTTATCAAGTATACATTTTGTGAAGGTGTCTGCATCATACACATTTTTTATTCGAAATAAAAATAAAACTTTTACGAAAAATTTTAGTGAGTTTAAAATATATGCAGGATTTTGTTTTGAAATCCTTAAAAATCTAAATTTTGTTTGAACTTTTTTTTATATCTTTTAAAATTTTTAATTTTTTCTGATTTTTTTAAAGCTTTTAAATAATTTTTAAAGTGATGTGATTTTTTCCTTAGGTTTTCAGAGATTCCTGCAAAACTAAAAACAAATTCCTAAACTCTTACATATTATTATTTATCAAAAGTTGGAGGTCCAGGAAAAATGTTGTCAAGTGTATTTTTTAATGGTATATAGTTTCATTGTTTACTGAATTATCAAGCTCACGACTTTACTAGCGGATCGGAATTTTTCAAAGCCAAGTTTATGAAGCTTTTTTTTTTAATTTTAACATTTCGATAATAATTTTTTATTTAAATAAAAATAATTCGATCCAGTTTAAAATATATGTAGTGCATTTAGAAATTTGAAAGAAATTTAGGAATATTTTATACACTTTCGTCAATGTTTTCATGTTCTTAAATATCTTGATTATTTGAAAATTCCTAAAATTCCTTAACATCTTTTGAACAGATTCGACTTTTTCCTAGAATTCAGAACAATCTTTCAAAATTACAAAAAGCACACTCAAATCGAGCAAACTAGAGCAAATCTAGAAATCTTTTAAAATGTTTATGAAATTTGTTTAAAGTATTTTATAAATTACATTTTTGTAATAAATAAATTAAAAATTTACCCAACAGTTTGTACGTAATTCTTAAAATAGTTTTCATTTTTTTTCATCTTATAAAATTATGCTTTAAAATCTTTTGAATAATAACAAATTTGAAATTGTTCCATTAATCTGAAAAAATTGCGTTCTCTTGTAACATTTCTAAACACTTTAGGAAAATCTTTAAAAAAATCTACATTAAAATAATCTAAATTTTGATTAAAAATTGTTTATCGCATGTGCCGCTCTAGCGGTTATCGCAAAATGTAGGAGTTCTTCACAGAGCATAAATCCTATCGCTGCTGTGGGCGTAGTCCTCATTGCT
>CAKNWU010304390.1:1316-11898 GCA_932072015.1 Andricus quercustozae
CTCTGAGTGAGATAACATTATATTGTTAAGACATATCTTATTGAATCAAATTGCCAACATTGTGCTTTTTTTCATTCACAATTCTGTAAGATTTTTGCAACTTCTTTTTAAACCGTAATTTTTCATTTTGGTTCTTAACTTTCAGAAAAAATTGCAGATTAATATCGATGGGTAGACTTTCTATGCCAGACAGCTTCATTGATTTTTAGAGGGGATATTCTAGTTGGTTGCGGTTCAATGAGCTCTTTACATTTTATTTTTTATTTAAATCGATTAGGGGAGATTTTAGAACACATTTTTTGAAATGATAGAGAACATACCAGGGATTATATTTGAGATGCACCGCTCATTGTTTTAAATAATTAAGAAAATTAATTAACTTATATAGATCGATAAAATAGAAATTATGGCTGCACTTCCGAACAGCGCATACCTCTGATAGTGATATACCCGCAATATGATAGTGAAAATAACCGCAAATTTGATTTTCATGGCAAAAACCATAAAAACCCCATAACAGTCATAGATTTTCGAATTTATCTCGCTAACCACAAAAAAATTCGGAAAAGTTTTCAGACAAAAGTTGTAGATCCAATCAGAATATATATTTTTGATTCTACACACTTTTTCTCCCAGATTGATAGTTTCTGAGAAAATCACTGTTGAAAAGTAAGTGCAACAGGCTTGAGTTCTCTTCGAGTGCACTTCGGAAAAGCTCGTACCTCCGATTAATTTGGAACTCTGTATACCTATGTATTTTGATGCGCTGATTACGAATATGATAGAGAAAATACCCGTAAATTTGATTTTCATGGTGAAAACCATAGAAAACCCCTAAAAGTCATGATTTTTCAAATTCATCTCGACAAATTCAAAAAATGTCGAAAAAGTTTTTAGACAAAAGTTGTAGATCCAATCAAAATATATATTTATTATTCTTCATAGTTTTCCTTCCAGATTGATAGTTTCTGAGAAAATTACTATTAAACAGATTGGGTTGGCCTTTAGTCTATACATTTATAGCATTTTCAAAATGTTTGAGACCACTTTTTTCAACATTTAAAAATGCTATGTACTGTTATTAGTAGCACTCAAAAAGACGACAAATTTACCCTAATGACTTTTTCTGATAAAAAAATTGCCGGAGTTATAGCATTTTCAAATTTCCACAAAACAAATGAAAATGAACATTTCAAGCCAAAAAACGTACGATATGAAAAAAAGTTAAGAAGAGAAAAACGTTGCTTTTTGAACACCCTACAATATTGTGATAACAACTTTTTGGATTTTTTGAAAAATCATTCAAATTTTGATCGCACAAAAAAATAATGAAAAATAACAAATAGCATTTCGGGGTCAAACTATGCAAGATATGAAAAAAGATGAAAAAACAAAAATTGTGCTTTTAAAAAAGATCTAGAAATTTGTTATTGATCAATTTTTGATGGGCTGCGTAATTTTTGTCTTAATCTTAGAAAATAAAATTTAAACAAATAAAAGAATTACATTTTTGGACAAAAATAAAATAAAATAATTATTGTGAAAGAAACACAAGAGATGAAAAAAAAATTAAGACAAAAAAAAATTTTTATAAGATGCGCACTTTTTTAAACTATAAAAACAAGAGAATACAAATACGTTTGTATCAATACCAATGCATATTATGAATTGTAATAATATAAATTTATTGAAATAATACATTTTTCAGGGTAGCTGAGACTAAAATTGAATGCAAAATAAGAATAAAAAATTTAATTAATCATGATAAATAAAACTTGTACTTTATTTTGCAATATTTGAATAAGCAATTCCAGGCCGAGGTACATAAATAAATGTAATATACATTTGATATAAAAGTGTTGAACATAATGTAGAAATGTTCGCATTTTGGAGAAAATCCAGTGCGAAGCTCGAGACAGGGGATGAGAATGTGTTCGTTAAAGCCGAAGGAGCTTTAACAAAAGAGAATTCACAATCACCAAATTACATTTGCCGATGATTTGACCTTTAACTTTAAAAGGTCTGCGCACAAATAGGGCCGATTTTTAAAATTAAAATTGTATTTATTATTGCTTAAAGTCATATTGGTTATTAACTGATTTTTAAGTATAAAAATGTACTGAAGAGTCACTGATAAACACCTTTAGAAAATATATTTTTCTAGTTAGCGTACCTGTTTAATTTAAGTGAATTGTTGCATAATTTATTATTCTTCTTTACTCAACAATTTAATTGCCTTCTGAAACTGGAAATCCACACAGGACAACAGATTCAACCAGTAGTATCCACTTCGTCCGGCCTCTCCATTAAAAAAAAAACTAAATAGCTTTAGTATAATAAACATTAATCGCTTTATTTAATTTCCTGTTCTTTTCTTCTTTTAATTATTTGTTTAGAACCATTGAATAGAGAAGGCGAACACGATGCCGTTATGAAACCAATCGATTTTATCTCCCATATTTCCAAACATAAATCAAAAATAAAGTAGCTTCATAAATTTAAATTTATATATTTTTTTTCATTTGTCTATTTTATGTTCAATTTTCTATATTTAGTTGGAAAATCAGAAGAATTTCTTTTATTGTGTAATTCTCATTACCTCATTCTTACAATTATTGCATACAAATAACTTGTATCAGTTTTTTTTTATAAATATTATTAAAAGCAAAATAATTTTTAAAAATAATAATGACTTTAGATACAACTGTATAACATATTACACTTTAAAAAACAATAATAATAATTTCGGGAGACGGATCTAGTAATTTTTTGACGAAAAAATAGTGTGCATTCTTAGGTTTAAATAAACATTTGTTTGTGATTTCAGAGGTATCGGCTGTAAGATGTTTTGAATGCAACAGTCATAATGACAGCAGATGTGCAGAAAAACAACCTCCAGAGGAACTAAGAACTGATTGTGCAACAAAAAAAGATGGTGCCAAATACACCATGTGCAGAAAAATCGTCCAGGTCATCGAATTCAGTGTTAATGGCTGTACGTATATTTTATTTAATATTTATTTACATTTGTTATTATTATGATGCCTTCTATTTAAAAAATATATTTGTCATTAATTGTCTCAATTTTAATATTGGAAGAAAAATCCAATTATTTTTTCAATCTCATATATTTAAAGTTTAAACTGATAAATAGAAAACAACCGATATAAATAAATTAATAATTTTCCAATAATGTTTTTATGTTTACTGCAGTATTATAGCTTTTGTGACTCTCTCGGTGGAAAAATGCTGCAATAAATTTTATTTTTAAAGAATTGTGTAGAAGTTTGAAAGGCTGTTTAGGTCTTCAAATTGATATTCTAAGTTTTCAATTTTTTTATATACAAAAAATTATATCATCCCCAGAAAAGTGCTTATTATTTATTGATGAATAAGCCCTCAATTTTATGAAAAAGAGCAACACTTTTAATGATATTATCGGACGTAGGATACGATAATTTTGTAATTTCATTACAATTAATGGTCTGAAATGGCCTCTGAACATTTTTTTTCCTGGAATAATATTCGATATTTAATTTATTATTTCAGACCATTAATTGTAATGAAAATAAGAAATTTTCGTGTACTAGGCCCGATAATATCTCTAAATATTTTTTTATTTACAAAAATTTAGAGCTTATTCCTCAATAAGTAACAAATACTTTTTAGCGGTGAACGAATTTTTTATCCTTTTATTTATTTTTTTTTTAAATTACAAGCTAAGTAAATGGATTTTCTGCCCTAAATCTACCTAGCGGAACCTCCAAAACAATGTTATGAATAAAATAAAATGTACGGCAGTATTTTTACCAAAAACACCCAATTTTACATATTTAAATCATATTTTAATCAAAAATCAATTTGATTATTTTCAAATGTTTAAAAAAAATATATAGCATAATTGGGATTTTCGCAATAATATATAAGTCTATTTATATATTTTCATCTAGCCGATTCTTTAATTTGTTGTTTACTGCATTTATATGTTTACAAACAGGTAAAGTTAAAAAGTGAACATTAGACCAATTTTATTATATCATTCATATTCCTTTTAAAAAATGCAAAAATGATGTTTCAACAAATACTTTGTATGACATCCCTAGTAACGAAAAGTAAAGAAATATTATCACTTCACAATTGTTATAAATTTTATAAACAAATGTATATTCAACGTATTTAATAGCAACAAATTATTTGCGTTGTCATCAAAATTGCTTAAATCTTAGTTTAAAGTGATCATCAATTAGGCACGTTCATCACCTAATAACTTTTATTATTGTCATAAACAAATTATATAAACAAATGCACTATTCGGCCATGTATTCACAGAAGCATATGGTAAATTTCATTCGAACTATTTCTAGTTTGTTTATCACTAATCCTCTATCAGGAAATTTTATCCTGAATAAATATTTGTGAATATAATAAACAAATTATATAAACAAATGCACTATTTGATCGTGTATTCACCGAGAAAAATTATTTTCTCACTAAAACTACTTCAAGCTGGCCTACGAGTGATGTTCAATCAGAATATGAATTCTTGGTAATATATTTATTAATATTATAAGTAAATTTTATAAACTAATGAATTATTTGGCACGAAAAAGTCCCCTTATTGAACATCACTGGTAAGCCAATTTGAAGTACTTTTAGTGAAGAAAAAAGAAATTGTTTCTGTGAATAAATCCTCAAATAGCGAATTTTTAAATAGAATTTATTTATAATATTAACAAATATATTGTTAGAAAATCATTTCCTGACGCAGAACAACAATCTGTTAACGATATATAGGGGACCTATGTTAAAATAATGACAGCATAGCTTTTCACGTAGAGCTTACCGAATTTTCTGTAATCTGCACAGAATTTTTATGTACAATTTGTTTATGTAAATAAATTGCCAAATAGTGCATTTTTTATAGAGTTTGTTTATAAAATTAACAAAATAAAGACGATAAACTTATTTGATTCTTCATCATTCTAAAGAAAATTTGAAATCATTTTTATGAAAAGAAGGCTAATTTTCTGTTATTAAATATTTCATAGCATGAATTTGCTTATATAATTTTTTTATAAAATCAACAAGTACTTTCAAGTGATAATATTTCTTCACGTTTCATTACTAGAGATGAAATGCAAAGTCGATTCCTTGAAAAAATGTTTACAATGAAAAAACACCCACTTGGGAATTTCTTTATAAATTTGTATAGAAACATTTTATAAATTAATTTTGTAGATTGAATACCCATAAATAATGAAATAATAAATTAAGCTTTTGTAAAACATTTGTATTTTTGTGAAAAAATTGATCTAATTAACATTAAAACTATAATATTTTTAATCAATTTTATTTAATTAATAAATAGTAAATGTTTATAATTTTGTATTAAAAATGGTAATTTTTTGAGCTGGAAAATAGAAGGGGTTAATGATAGCTATTTTTTTGTAATTAAACTTTTTAAGTCTCCCAAAGATTATATTTTACTTTTGCACTAGAAAGAAGATTTTCCAAAATATTTCAAACCATTTACTTTAATATTCGTAAAAGTCACCAAAGTAAACAATTACCCAAGTTTATTTCAGTTCTATAAAGAAAGATAAAAAAATAAAATTGGCAAAATATCCATTTTTCTACTTTATTTATTAACACAAAAACGCCCCAAACAAAAAATTTAAAAAATCAGCTGCGAGAGAATATATCGAAGAAAGAAAATTTAAAGTCGGTTGAGGAACCTCTAGGCTATTTTTACCCAATTTTTCTCACTTGACCTACTGTGAATTGAAGTTTAATAATACATTCCCTTCAAGATTTTCTATACTTCTCAGTTATGACTCATTTCATTTCATCAACTAAAATCAATTTTTATTGCAGTGCCACCCAACACGAGGGTAATCCGTACATGCGGTTACGACGAATCAAATTACAAGGGTCGTTGCTACCAAAGGGGTGGCTTCGGTGGACGACAGGAAGTCTGCTCCTGTGTAAAGGACTACTGCAATGCTGCCACACCCGGAGCCATTCCAGTCTCCGAATTTCTGATGCTGTCCTGCCTGCTGAGCAGTCTCATCTACGTATTTGCTCGAAATTAATATCACACAATCGATATCTTCGCTGATAAAACCAGACTAACACAGAAAAAACCTGGGTTGAGAAACGTGGCAGGTAATGGGTGAAACGGGGTAACAGCCATCTGGGTAACTGAGGCTGGGGTAAACTCACCGTGGCGACTCGAGCCAAGTCCACCAGAGAAACCTTCGATTCGCCACGAAGAGTTTACCCCAGTATCTTACCCAGCATCTTACCCAGCTGGCTGTTACCCCGTTTTACACTTTACCTGCAACGTTTACTATCCCTAGTTTTTTTCTGTACAATGGAAGCAGAAAACTCGACGAGTTTATTCAAAGAATCAGCCTTAAAGGTTCCAGGATCCAATATTTGCCACAGAACTCTAAAAAAGGCTATTAAATCGTCCAATTTACAAAAATACTCTGGGGTGGCTATACAAATCTAGACTTTCCCATTAGAACGAAAATCAAATTTTTTTAATGGAAAAGTTTCCACACGTAAAAAAATCGCACTAATTGGATTGGCACAAATGAGAACGTCTGCAAACTGAAAAAAAGACTTTTGTCGAACATAGTTATAAGATAGCCAAATGCTATTATTTCAATCCAATATATTCAATGACGATGTGTGACAGAAAATTACTCAAAATATTTTTTTTTTAGATAGACAATCTGAAAGTAAAAACCATTTCTTGATTGTAAAATAAGATGAAATAATGATAAAAAAGTGTTCATTAACTAAGTGTTTTGTCCAACTATAAATTAAGATCTCGAATTTTTGGAGGGGTTTTTTGGCCACATCGTCACTGATAAGTTAACCAGAGACTTTACAAAGTATTCTAGTTACATTATTGATTATATAGTCGATTTAGATCTCTTCGTCCAATTGTTAAAAGACTAGGTGTAAATTTAGTAACTGTTAAATGATAATTATGGGTAAAAAATTATTCAAGAAAATAATTAAAACAATCTCGAGAGGAACAGCAGAAGCCTGCAAATTTCAGTCACGTGAGAGTGTCGACGCAAAGACACATTGTGTTCATTTTCAAGTTTCATATTGTAAAGGTTATTATAAGAAAAAAATATGTCTTTCTTGTATGACGCGCTAAGAACGTCTCTTTCACAAATATATAAATGAAAATTTATTTAGCACGAGATAATACAAAAATGATGTAAATGTACGATACCAAAAACAGTATATATTGAAACTGATTTTTTAATTTTAGCTACTGTTGTTTTTACTACTGTAGACTAGTTATATTATTATTAATATATAATATATTAATGCTATTATTTTAAACTGTTTTAAACCTTGAAAATCTATTTCGGTGTATCAAATGTTCTTTGTATATTTCGATTATTCAGTCTTAGTTTATTCATATATTGAAAGTATCTAGAAAATATATTTAATGTACTCTGAAGTAAATATAATCAAATAAAATCTCTAAATTGTTAAAGAATTCCTGTCTTAGAAATACATTACCGAAAACTTAAAGCTTCGTTTATTTTTCAAAGATGTTTGATTCAAAAAAAGAATGTTTCTTGGTAGTCATCTTTTTTTTTTTGAACAAGGCACTCGCGAATTGGAAAGATTTTGTTTTCCCTCCTCCCTTCAGTCTGCCATTTTTCTCGCGTTTCCAACCGTTTTCTGTCCTTTTCTGATTTATAGTTTTCTATCACTAATTTTTTTCGCGTAAATATTTTACTCGGATTTCGTAAAGTAGGTCAATAAAGTGAAGCTGATAGTGAGAAAAATCATATCTTCGAGCCAGTTTCTGAGGGATGTTGTTTTTTCATGATTAGCAAAACAGTCAGTTCCTGGTTCATTTGTGCTGTCATTCACGTTCGCATATTATCAGCTTTATTATTATTATTGTTATCCCTCTTGAGTTTAATCATTTTTATCTGAATGCGTTATTACAAGTTCAATATTATCTGGCACAATGTCAGTGATCTCGATAACAGCTTTTTACTTTATCTCGTTTCACAATGCCCCCAGGATTAAATTAGAGGAATCCTGCACTAGGTAAGGTGTGTGATTTATCATCTTAATTGCACACTATATACTTTGATTTATTGTTTAAATAAGAAGCAAATTATTCTTATTTTATATTGTAATCTACGATCTGCAGCTATTTTTTTGCTGACAAAATAAATTCTAAAATAATCTAAGAACTGGAGAATAATTTCTCCTTTCTAACAAAAAATCTTTTATTTATTAACTTTGATGATAAATAATAAGTTAGAAAAATTCGAAAAAATAGGTTAAGTTTGACTGTGATAAAAATATCCAACTGCTCTCAGTTATGTTATTAATCAGGATCTTCGCTAGATCAAGATACAGGAATTTTTGAAATTCTCAGTAGAAAAACCTTCTAAAACACTATACTTTTAAAAATTTTCAGTTTTCAAACTTAATTTCTAATCGTTCATAGTCAAAGTAAATCATTTTTAAATACAGCTTTAATGGCGAATTAAAATTTTTTAAAGTTAAAAGTTATGGGAATTCAACAATTTTCATAGTAAGACGCTTCAAAACAATTAAACATAAATAAATTATACATTTTTTAAATTAAACTATAATGTTTCAAATAAGATAATAATGGATCGTGGATAACTTTAAAAATTGAAAAAACTACGATTTAAAAATTTTCCGGACTCAAATCAAAAGCCTTTATAGATAAACAACTGTAAATTTGTTATTGAAGCTTTATAAATTAATTCAATTCTTTTTAAATTTCTAATTTTTTTATTTACATTCAGACACTGACAAATTTAAAACGTTTCAAGTTGCACAATTTCTAATTGAATTAAAAAAACAACCAGTAAATGGTCGATACTAGAATTAGGATATTAATATATCAAAATTCAGAAATATTTGACTGCTTATTTAGAATTACCAATTTTAAATTAAGTTTTTATACTCTTTTGAAATTAAAGTAGTCCAAAAGACATTTTTCATTTGTAATTGAATTTGTTGAATATTTATAGAATATAAATAAATCACACTTTGATTTAAGTGTGAGAAAAGCTTTAATTTTACCAATATAATTTTAAAAGTACTAGTTTTCAATGAAGTTTAAAATTATTCATTTTTTATTGTTTCGAATTTATGAATAAAGATCTAATTTTTGAAAGGTTTCTTTTTGAATAGTTAAATTTTTAATATGTCCAATTGAAAATTATTTAATTGTGAACAGTGAAAATAACTGCCTAGATTTATTTATTTACCTAAAATCTGATAAATTCTTCTCTTATAAGGTATTTTCAGTCACTTTAACTATATCTTGATGATGGGTAGATGAAATTATCATTTTTATTATCTCTGAAATTCCTACAATTCCATTTTACAACTTTTCATTGGTGGAAGTTTTGAGTTTGAAATTTTTAATTTATGACATTTTAAAATCTCTAATTGAAAATTATTTAGTTTTTAAATCTTGAATTTGAAAATTTTATCTTTCAAGTCTCTCAATTTTTAATTGTTTAAACAATTCCAATCAATTTGAAATCAATTTTTAAATGCTTTAATTTGTAGTTTAGCTTGGATTAACTCAAACTAAAAAATTTCATCTTTAAAAGCTTAAATGTTAAAATTTTAATAACAGGTACACATTTTTCAAACCGGGAAATGACCGGGAAATTTTTAACATTGTTGAAGATGTTTATTTAATAATTGTTATGTGGATGTTGGTGTTTTAGCTTCAATTTGAGGTAAAAGCTGCAATTTTTACCAAAATTTAATGATCGAAGCCTCATTTTATTTATTGAAAGATTCTTTAAAATCTTGTTTGGTTGGGTTTTATATTTTTTTGAATTCGAAATCATAACATTATTCTTTTTGTGAACAATTTCTTTCCAAAATAATTTTAAATTTACTGAAAATCAAACAGAATTGCAAAGAATCTTCCAAGGAATACAATCGGCGCTTGATAATTAAAATCGGATAAGAATTGCAGGGTTTACCTCAAATTGAAGCTAAAACACACAAAAAAATGTTTTCCTTTAGAAAAAAAACTCGGTTTATTTTCCAACATTTTGCTATGGATTTTTCAGAAAATCTTATACGATTTGAGAACGTTACATGTGATTTACAGAAGTTTCCTTATAGCAGGAAAATTCCAGTAAATCTGACACCGTACTTTTAATATTTTTTTAACATTTAAGAAAAAATTTTTGGTTGAAAATTTCTGTATTTGGTTGAAACTTTGTCTTTTGTGGTAGAAAATTAATCTTCTTGGTGACTAATTTACCTTTTTGGTTCCAAATTCAAGTATTTTGTGAAAAATTAACCTTCTTGATCCAAAATTAATTTCTTTGGCTTAAAAATTAGTTTTTTAAAATTTTAAATGATTTTTTTTACTAAAAATTTAACTAAACTTTATGTCGATTTTTTTGTTGATAGACATTTAATCTTTTTGGTAGGAAATATGTTTGAATGCTTCAAAATTTAACTATTTCGTTGAAAATTTATTTTATTTACTTTAAAACTTATATCTCTAAATGAAAATTAA
>CAKNWU010304441.1:0-15519 GCA_932072015.1 Andricus quercustozae
TGTTTCTCATAAGTTTGCACTTGCCTTATTCACTTTTCCTATCATTCATTTGCCGTGCATCCGCAGATAATAAGACTACAGTCGTTCGACAGTCATTAACGATAAGTTTACAAGTTCTACAAGCCCATGCATACACTGTTTGACTGGTTTCAACGGACGCAACCCATAGTTACATCACTATAAATACCGGTTTGGGATAAAGTACAGCCATATTTCAAATTTTTAATTAGCCTCTCCATGGGAAAAAAATTGATCAGCTACAATTTGTCGTTGATGACGTTTCCATTTTGCAATTGTATAATATTAAAGATATTAACTGCACTTTCTGCAAATCTTGCAATTAATGTATAAAATTTATTTACCAATTAAGTAACTATTGAAAAGTTTTTGAGGAATAGGATAAATGAAATTGGCAGTTGGGCAGCAGGAGTCAAGAACATTTATGGCATCTAATAATATACAATTACATGATTTCACGCTCACGAGACGACTTTTTGCTCTTTAGCCACACGCGTCCCAGGGAAAAGTATAAATCTCCCTTGTTATGTTCGCAGTGAAGCGTTGGCTGGACGTAATTATTGGACTAACCGGCACGCTTCATCCATTTTGAAACGAGCTGCGTGGCTTTAGGTGAGCCAACACATGCTCAGTGCACTGTACCTGGTATGTGCAAGCTATATATGTCTTCCTATGCAACATGTCAGGACACGTGGTTTCCAACCTCAGATTTGCTAACGGGTCACTGATTTTCGCAATGGTCCAGAGATTTGATCACACGCCAAACATCTCGATAATTGTCTTATGAGCCTTGATGTCCAATAAAGATCTCGCGCTACTTCACATTTTTATCATCCGATTCACAAGAAAAAATCTAGGATTTTCAAGCCAGGAATTCTCAAACCAGAAACTACAGCATTTATTTTCTCCTTTTTTGCAGCAGTTTGCGTGCAATTTAATTTCTCTACAATCTCAAGTTGACATCGACTTATTCGCTGCGTCGGCACGAATCCGAGTCTCTCGTGTGTACTTACACCGGCCGGAGATTAAGAAGTTAAGCCCACATAATTTTCCTTTTAACATTCACGAACTTTCACTCCAACGTTTCTTAACCAGAGCGATTAAGCAATAAAATTCACGGACTATTTTAGCGTCTCCTGTCGATTTTTGCTGTACAAATTTCCAAGATTAAGAGGATACGATAAGAAAAAAATTCTTACGGATGATTTCCTCTTTTTAGATTTAAATATCAAACCCAACTTTATCTTTTTACCTAACTTGGAAGCTACATTTGCATTTACTTTTGTACTTTTCTAACTTGAACTCTAATGAAATTAGATTCTTGAAAATCTGTTTTACAACCAACGATTATTAGTTTCTATGAAAATGCATCAAGTGATGGAAATCTTAATTGCACAATAATTGTACTACCTACTGTCTTAAGATCAAAGGATGTAAATATAAGCAACTCTGCACAGAATCTTCAGCAAATCTTGCCCTGATTTGTGCGACTGCTGACAGCAATTCCACAGGTTTAGAGCTAAACTTTACCGAACTTCAATGAATAATTCCCTGCATCCTTGGATGTAAACTATTCCTCAACTTCTAGGATTAGCATAGATAGATGAAAATTTCCGTTATTGTAATAAATTTAGCTGCCTTGTATGAATTTTCCATCTCTGTCTGATCACAACCCTCCAAGGTTTTAAAGAAAGAGCTTAGTAATGTTTGCCTAAGTTTTGTAAGATTGTTCATCAATTTTGTATCCAAAACATTCCCATTTTCAATCATCTTCTAATCATTAAATTTTGGTTGTAAGGTTTGGAAATTATCTTCATCATCTTTCATCCCCATCTGATCATAAATTCCAGGATCAATTGCTAGGACTTTCAGAGATTTTATTTATCATCTGATAACTTGTAAGATATTCATCAATTTTTCAAGATCTCTTTCGCTGCGTATGATCACAAATCCCACTTAATTTCAACAATTCTAATTTCTTAAAGTTAGAACCTACCTGTAAATTTGGTGATCCTCTGAAGGAGAACTGTGACATGGTGTGTCGGCCGCTCAGGGCCGTGATGTTCGGGCACCGCTACGCGATCATCATTCCACGTCGTGTATTTTTTTTGGCTCAATCACGAACACTAATCATAACTGATTGAAGGGACTAGGGTCACTATATCTTTGTCTACGCAGTTCCACTGGGATCCACTAATGCAATACATTCACAAAACTGAACAGGTGGCTATCCATTTAATACTTCGACTATTCGATTAATCAGATCGACACTCACTCTTGCACAAATCACAGATCAGTTTCCCTCGCGGGGTTAATACAGAACATCCAGTTGCTGGATCTCTCGATCTCAAAGGACTCGTTGGTAGCTTTTACGACACTGAACACGAACTTTCCGAAATGAGCACGACGTTGTCACTCTTGGGGTAAGTATGAGACATTCATCCAGGAAATATCCGCTTGAAGTTCCTTTCGTCGGTCCCTGACTGATCCGATCGGTGCGCCAGCTATGATCGGTCGCGACTATCGTCCTCCGAAACGTCGTTTCTTTTCGACAGAATCCAGTCCGGCCTCCGGCGAGGAGAGAGATGGAGGATGAGTGATATAGTGGGGTATAGAGGGAGTGAGAAGAGGTAGCGCTTCGGAGAGAGAGGGACAGCTGAGCGTGAGGATGAGGGTGGATGAGGATGAGAACGAGAGTGAGAGTGAGAGAGTCAGGAATAGAAACGGGAAGGAGATGGATAGAGAGAAAGCGTGCGCGTAGAGAGATGAGGGATATTAGAAGGATCAGGATAGAGACAATTGGGATGACAGGGATAAATCCGTGAAATTGAGTCCTTTTGATGATTCCTGATGATTCAGGATTTGGTCCTCCTCAGGCACAAATGTTTAAAATCGCTGATACACTCGCGAAACCGGAAGAGTAAGCGATATGTTGATTACCGTCGGTCCGCCGTTCTTACACGAGAGAAGCACCTCCGGTTCCGTGGAGACTCTCGTGGAGGGCGCCAAGTACAAACTGGCGTGGCTCGACGTCGACCGTGGCGCGGCGTGTAACGCGGTGGCACTTGTCCTCTCTCTCTCACTGTGTTTCTCTTTCTCCGTCTCTGTCCACTAGTGTGTACGTGTCTCTCACTCCCTGCCTCTTTCCCTCTCTTTCTTTCACAGGGTACGTCTCCCTCTTGCGCTTTTTTCCCGAGCGTTGAGGGGCGGCGCGGTAATCGGCTGGATGTCTGATACTCGCACACTCGGTAGCGTTCGCGGTATGTTGCAGTCTCACGCTTCTCTCGCACGTTGCCACCACGAACCTTCTCTCCCGCTTCCTCCTACTCCGCGTAAGAACCCAAAGAACGTAAGTTTCATCCACACGCTCACAACGATGACGGTTGATCGGTAAACCAATGTTCGGACCAAGGTAGTGGTGGTTCAGAGATCAGTAGTGGTGACGATGATGGTGGTAGTGACGCTACTGCCAGTCCGAGTGGTGGTGGCAGTTGTCGCCGTGGTTCTTTTCCTTCCTGGGAAAAGGGGCCGATTTTTGCGAGATGGTTTGCCCTCTTCTGACGGGTGGGAGGGTCCAGAGACGACGGTGGGGACTAGGGTGCCACCTCTAGCCGCTACTCTACACCTCGCTCCCTTCCTCTTGCTGTCTTCCTCTTTGTTACCGTGTGCGCGCTTCCAGTCAGCACGGCATCCTCGTAGATCGAGAACGGAGCGGTTAGCACCGGCAAACGCGACAATAAAATATGGTGAGTCGGCCTGTGGGACCAGCAAACGCGATTCACATCCACCCCACCCTTCTTCTTTCAATCCCTCTCACTCGCTCGACACCCCCTGTGGCCCCACCGCGCCGTCGCTTTCTTCCCTCTTCGTTCAGCTTTTCCGTAGTGGGGATGTACAACGCGCACAGGGTGGACCATAGAAGGGGGAAAAACTACACGACAATTTTAGTTCGATAGATCCCGAAGTTTAGCCGGCGGCGGCGCTGCTTTACTTGCACCGCTGACTTCTTCCCGGTAGTTTGTTCAATTCCCCTTCCTCTTCCTTCTACTGCTATAACTATTACTCTACTACTACCATTACAATACTACTTCTTGAACACAACCGCACACTTCCCCACCATCCAGCTCCTCTCCGATGAACCTCAACCACCTTTAACCCCTTCACCCCCTTCTCACTTCACGCACAACGCGACACTTGACTACACGACCATCTCGCCATCCCCGTTTACGAGTCGCTGGCCTCTATTTCCATCCCCATGACCCCATCCTCAGCCCGAGATTTATGATCTCTCACATGCATCCACAGAACACTTCGTTCAACATTTGAATTCTACCTTAATCAAACCTTCAGATCATCAAGAATTTTATAACCTTAGAAATAACTAATCAAACTCATGAAAATTCTTTCTAGAATTCCGCAAGGTGCAATCGAGCACTAAGTTGCAGGACCAGTATTCGCGCAATTTTCTTTCTACATACTGGTGTCATCTGATATCCACTTGTCGCCTCCGACGGCTCGTGCTAATTCGAAATAAGGGGCGGGAAGGGGCGGCCGCGAAGGTGGAGCGGTTGAAGAAGGGTTGGAACAGAATCCATTTCGAGGAGGGAGCAATGCAGATAAGCACACCACCGTGTCAACGAGATAGATCTCTTTTTTCCCAGACGACCCGTTCCGATATTTTTGTCAAAAGTACGTAACCGGCAATTCACCCACACTCGCAAAACACTCTTCCCCGTGTCACGTGGGTGAACGGTGCCGGACGGATAAATCGCAGAGAT
This sequence comes from Andricus quercustozae, assembly GCA_932072015.1. Lineage (NCBI taxonomy): Eukaryota > Metazoa > Arthropoda > Insecta > Hymenoptera > Cynipidae > Andricus > Andricus quercustozae. The sequence continues at coordinate 4,797 of CAKNWU010304441.1, forward strand.
CCCTTCCACAATTCTTTCCTGTCCCCACTTGCAGAGAACGTGGAGCTTTGGTTTTTTCCCCTCCGGGGGCGCGGACGAATCTCGTCCCGCCTTCTCCTACGTCTCCTCCCCCAGCACGAGAGGCTCAGTCGACCCTCCTCTAACTGCAAGCACAAGACCCTCGGTGCTACTACTTGGCGATTTTCCTCGACGCGACGGCCGCGACATACCGAGTGGGAGAAGGAGAAGAGACACACCGAGATGTGAAACATTAGTGTACCGTTTGTTAACACCGTGGTCTACACACTGCCTTCAAGAGAGCGAGAGTATATGGGACTGGGTGTGCGCGTGAGCGTGAATGCTGAGTTCATGGTGTGCGAGGTCGTAAGGACTGGTTACTGGGAGGTGTGTGAGGATACATGTGTGTCCTACAATCTACCATGTGTGCTACGTGCGCAACCATATCGGTGTGCTTTTACACGAATGTGCATGTTGAGTTACACCGCACGTATGTCCATGGGTAGTACTCTCACTTGGCTTTCCGCACACCCTGCTGTTCAGCTTTCTCAGAACGAGCTGCCGAAATTTGTATAGACCATGAGAGGAAATATCTTTTTGATGTAATGGATAGAGCGAGTTTTCGTCAAGTAACGAGCTGAATGCTCGCTTTGATGTACTTAATTTGTTATCCAATTGTTGGAACTCGGTTAGTCGATGTCCTGTTGACGGGAGCACAAGCGGGATGGATTTTGCAAGGTGTGAATTGCTAAGTAGCTTTCGCTGTAACTATAAGGGGAAGTTGAAATGAGATTTGCATTTGTGGGTCTTTAAAAGTTAGGATCCCTTTCCAAAATTATTATCACTGTAGAGGAAACTGTATTCCCTAGATTTTTTGAATGGAATTTTGATATTTTGAATATAGAATTTTGTTACTAAATTTATTACACGATTGTTAGACCCGAAATGGGTGTTGGAAGGATAAGGAAAAATTGAAATGGGATTTTCAATTGCGGAAGTTAACAATTACAACTTCATTCAGAAATAATTATTATCATTAATACAAGTTCATTAGCGATCTCATTCCCTTCATATTTTTTCAGAGATTATCTCCTCTTATGTATTTTCTAAATTATATAGTTGATTATTAATCATCATCAACACAGTCACTTTTCGAACCAGATTGAATCCTTCACGAAGCTTGAACATGAAATTCAGTTCTGGACCTCAATTCCCAACATTCCTGTTCTTATTCCTATTTTCTAAACTATGGATGAGTAGAGAGATTGGAATTTTCGTAATTTTGTGGAGTAACAATCCGACGCAATCCAAAGCACATCACTACATTAATATAGGATTGAAGTGAACATCAGCATTATTCTAATTTCGTAAAAATTATTCAAACCTTCTAAACCTAGCTAGCCTTAAACATCCTTTTTCTCCCGTTGCTCTTTCCTCAAGAAGCAAAGGTGATCCTTGGCGCAGCGCTGAGAGGCGACTGTATTCGAAACGGTCAATGACTGGTTTCAGTTTCAAAGGACGCATGGACTGACGAGGGAAGTTCCCGCTCAGGTGGCAGCACTTTTCGATCGCTGAGTTGAATGTTCCCTCTTTAGCATCAAAATGTCGGCAAAAGTGGGGATAAAACATCACGATTCTCTCGGAGGGGAAGAACCTATCCCCACCGAAGCTCTCATCCCTTCCAATGAAATGAGAGCTAGGGGTGGAATCAGTGACTTCACACGCTTGTGTTGCATGCAACTCCATGTCTATGTGGTATTGAGAAACGGGAAAAGCGCGCGTGACGATTGCGCTTCGACAGACTATTTACAGTGTGCGACGAGGAAGGCGACTCTTACCTTTTACCATCCGCTTGGAAAAGGTTCATCCTCAATTTTCCAGAGGGCACTATTTGTCATAACGCATCTGCGTTTTCATTAATGTAAATACCCCTTCTTTGAGGTATTTTTTTATGAAGTGTCAGTAAATGAGGCCGATCATCTTCGAAAAAATTGAATATAGTTTTGCTAAGGTTGTAATAAGGAAAGGATGAAGAACCTAAATAAGTTGTGAAGTTTTGGGACATAAGTAACAACCCCTGGTAGCATATGCACTCAGTCATAAATCAACTCGGTGGTGATAGGGTTGAGACAAGGAGGCAAGTGAAGAAGAGGTTAGGTGTACTACTTATAGAGTAAAGTGGATGGGAGTAAGGAGGGTGATATGAACTTGAGTGATTAATCTTACCGGATTGATTGCAAGCCTCTGCTTCCTGCGCCCTCTTCTCCCATAAATTACGTTATAAGGAGTGGCGGGATAATTAATACGCTGTAGAGGCCTGTCGCTGTCTCATGAGTAGTGATGTAATCTGCAACTCCATTTGGGGATTCTCTATTATCGGTATATCGGCCTTCACACGAATCGATCCGCTCGCAATAATTCAAGGCAGAAGCGACTAAAGCCCCAAATGTAATCTTAAAGTTCGGTAAAACAATTTCTTAATACAAAAGTTCCCTTCTACAATTGAAGTTGGCTCTTCTCTGTATAATCGGTATATTATATCAACACATAATGTGACTAAGCAATTGATAAAAACTTTTCACTCTTGTTCATGTGCCAGAATATTGACAGACTTGTACGTTGTCAGTATAATCTCATATCAATGATCGACACTCTTATCGTGTAGAGTGCCTGAACATGTTCCCCAGCAATTTAAACACTGATTTGGCGACTGATAGAATATCATCAAAGAGTGAAGCCGACTTTCTGATAAATCAGTTATATCTCCAATTTTCGTGCATACGATGTTGACATTTCCCGTACGACCATTTCAGGTCTTCGATTAATTTAAATTTCCTGATTAAATCACTGATCCTCTTCGCTAATAAAAAGTCGTTCTTCATTGAATCCTCAATCGTCCTCAAATGTGCTTCAGATTTGAAAGAGATAAAAGCAAATCAGAAGCTCGTATTGGCTTCCGAAGCACTGTATATAATTAAGGTTACCGTCGAAGAAACCTCACCATATTTGATCGAAGAAAAAAGGGTAAAGGCGGAAGGAGGGGGACGACACGTCGCGGTGAAGATGAAAGGAACTGATCTGCTCTTTCGAGTTTCAACGTACCTAGATCCACGTGTGTTCGTGTGGATTCTGAAGAGAAGAGACGAACACGTCAGAAGAAAGAAAGACGAAGAAAAGAATACAGAAGAGAGACTGTGCCGACTTTAATTAATTAAGCGAAGCGTGAGATTTTTAACCCCTTCCCCTCACTCTTTTCTTTGTCCTCAGCCGACAATTTGAAGTTGCCGCTGAAGCCTATTGAGATGCGAGGTTATCTGCCGGAAAGTCGATCGAATCTATCGAAATCGGACACGAAACGAGCCGAAAAGATGGGCGAGAAATATTAAATGACGCAAAGGCAAACGAAATTAAAATCCTAATCAGTTATGCACTTCTGCGATAAGATTTAAAATTTATATTCTAATAAGTTTTATATTCCAACAGGTTCCGAATACTTTTTTTTTGTATTTAACTTAATTCGATTTAAAAAAACATTGGTAAAGGTGTACAGATTGTTTTTTGTCACTTTAGGATGCAAAGTAGTTTCCAAACTTGAAGTTGACAATTCTAGAAACAAGATATTGACTAATTTACGGGTTGCCCTTACCTCATTAAAGTTTTATTCGAATATGCAAATCGATCGAGGTAAAACCGACCAAAAAGTCCGACACCCTGTTTGAATTTTTACGAACCGGTTGCTGAAAAATATTGCAAACAGTAATTGACTATGTTGTGGACGCATTCCAATTGGTATTTAGGAGCACGATGTATTTATTTTGAAGAACCGGTTATTTCGAATTATCGTTGCTTGTCAGGGAAAATAAATGTAAACGAGGAATCGTGTCGACGCAATTCGACATTATCCTGTCAGTTTGTAACTTCGGGCTGTCAAATCACGTCTATAATTTTCACCAGTTGGTAAAAAATAGATAAATGGCAAAGCAGCATTTCAAAATCTATTTCTGTTCTTGGCTATAATTGCTCTTTAAATAAATCTCAGCAATCCTATTCTAAATTCTGGACTATTTACCAGTTTCTGATACACAATCAGTAAAACCAAATTACAAAGCTGACAAAGCAATTTATAGGTCTGAAACAACGTCTCGGACTCGCAAATTCATTAACTTTTCAATTGGCTGCATTTTCGAAGTAAATAAATTTCAATCTCATTGGAAAAAAGATTAGAAACAACGGGACTGTAATGCATATATTTTGCAAGAGATATGGTTGTATAGCATTTGCAGGAAACATTTTTAGTCGACCACTAAGAGGGCGATAAGCTGCCGTTAAACATAAGGTTTCATACGCACTAATTGTACATGGCCTCCTTATCTTGGATGTGTGTTACCTCTTTTTATGATACTCTACGTACCGTTGCTCATCATGATGGAAGACCTCAAACACCTCCATAAATTGTTTCCACGTTAATATATTTACATTTCTCTACAAACATCGTAAATTCTCCAAAAAATTCTTTATCCAACAAAAATTATTTCATACCTTAAACTTAAATAATAAAATCATTTACTTCAATTTTTTGCACGAAAATTTACAAGCGGATACACTAATTTAAATTTACACATAAACAACTGGGGTTTCTATTAGAATCGATTTTTGATTCCAAGCTGCAACAAAAAGGAACCCTCATAGATGGCGCCACGTTCTTACTGCCTGGAGTTAAAATTTTATAGTATTCAATTCTTTATCAAAATTTAATTAAGTGTACATAAATATTATTATCTCTTACTATGAACCACTTATTTCTCTGCCGCGCCCAACAAGATACAAAACACATATTTTAGATGATAATGAATGTACTTAACGAAAACCTGAACATATAAAGCATGAATTCGCATGTAGTACTTGCACATTAAACCATAACTATGAGATATTTTTCCCGTTTGTGATAAGTGTACTTACATAATCTTGTGTAACATAAACGAATACAAAACATATTATGCAATATTTCACGTGACGAATTGTTATTAATAATCTCATGTATAAAAATAATATGTTGACACTGCTATTTTATTAGTTTGCACAACACTTTTATTAGTTTCAGTGTCTATTCAATTAGTATTAGCAACTAAGAAAATGACTGTCCCAACTAATAAAATAGGAGTACCATATAAACATCCTGTTGGTAATATAATTTATGTCTTTTTAATTATGATTGTATTAAGATACATTTTATTTATTACACGACTAAATCTTCATTGCCTAAGTAATTAGCTTAATTGAGTAATTGTAATTATATCATTATTTTTTATTTACATGGGAAGTTATAGAATTTTAAAGACGCACTTATTATCACATCCGCGTTCAACAAGTAAGTAAATGTTCCTTATCGACAAGAACATTTCTATATTGTTGTATTATAATTAACTCCTGAATTGAATACATTACCTGTTAATAGCATATATTTCTTATGTGCATTAATTCATTAAAAAATGCAATAAAATGCAATTTCCCGTCTGATGGTTTGATTTTTGCGAATTTCCTCAAAGATTCGAAACAAAGTAAAGTTTAATGAATCGTTTTGCATTCATTACTGCACCGGGCTTTGTGAATCGTTCTTTTGCCGACTTATGAAAATAATTGCGGTCAGATAATAATATATATTAAGATTTGAGACAATGAAACAGCGCCTTTTGTGCACCCAGGATGGTTCAAGGCAGCCAAGTACACCATTGTTATGGGCTACTATCGCCATTAAAAGATGATTAAGGATAATTGCCCGGTGTTACGATCGCCTCGATAGCCAGTATACTATCGTTTCCTGTGCTAAATTCGATCGGCACATGAGTCATTAATGTTAAAATGCATACCAATCAAAGTAATTACTCCCATTATTAATAAAACACGGTAGATCAACCTTGATTGTACTTGGAAATTAGGATTCTACAATCCAACTTTTAGTAATCCTTTCTTTATTAAGGATAATGTTAAAACATAATTTCGTTTTTCTAATTTCTAGATAACAAATTCAAGTATCAATATTGTACTTTTAGAAAGCCGGTCTAAATTAAGAAATTTAGTTTTTATAAAATAAATACAGTAAAAAGCCTTCAAGATTAACGAATTTTAAATTGCATCTAAGACCAGGCTAATTTGAATAATAAAATTAATGAAACTAATTAAACTAGATGAAAATTAAAACTTATTCCTGTACCTGTGACCTGCAATATTTACTCTTTCTATTGCGAAAATTGTAATGTACTTTACAATACAATAATGATTCTTATCTTATCATTTCTTCATCTAATTCGTTTTTTTTTCTCTTTTCCGTAAATTTCAATCAACAAACCAAAAACATAACAATAACCTATGAAAATAAATTCTTGCCTTTTCCAAGAATATATTTTTAATGTTCCCTTTTACAATTTGTCACTCCCCGACCCTCTGTAAGCAGCACTTAACTATAAAACATTCAAAAATAGTATATCCACAGTTGATTCTTATAATTAACGGGAATGAAAAAAAAAGAATCTAATCAAGGAACTATAGACAAGAGTGGATAATCTTTCGATTTAAATCAAGAAGGATATAAAAATCTGCAAAAACAAGAGATACCATAATTCTTAAAATCCTTGAACGAACTCATCCATCTTCTTCTAGAATCTAGATCTTGAGCGCGTCATGTGACTGGACATCGAAAGAAGAGGAGGATCAGTTGGTACCAGGTTCTCCAGTGCGATAGTTGGTCTCGAAGAGGATGGCCGCTGATTACTTGGAACACTTAGAGATTCCCCACCCCATGGTTGTCCCATGACGAATCCCCATGACTTGGAGGAGTCCAACCTTCCAACGAGATTTCTCTCTTCTCTCGTGGTTTTTCTCACCTCTTGGATCGTCGAATCATCCAACCAGGTTCTCCAGAGGGTCGAACCCACAACCAATCCCGACTGATGATCTCTGGTCCAGAGCACAACCTCCTTTCTCTCAGGGCAGTCTCATTAGTACCACCTACTTGACTAAACCACAGGAGATCTTATTATTATGTATATACATAAGGGCACTGGTACCGCCCCTTTCCGATAAGAAAGTCATGCTTCATTATTTCTTGGGAATCATTAAGCGAGACAAACCCCTTCTGCTTCAGCTGGACCCTAAAACACCCACTTACTGGCGCTTCTCTCTCGCTATCGTCTTCCATCTCAGACTATCTTACAGGGGAACAAGAAGAGAGGATCTTGTACGTCTCCGTCTGGCCATGGATTTATCCATTCGAGAGAATGCAGTCTCTCGCTCTTTCTGCACTAGACTCTCCTTCTTCTTTTATTTCTAGGGTCTCTTTCCCTCTCCCCTGCATCGCCAAACCCCTACTATATTCCCTCCTACCTCCCTTTCACTCCTCCCTCTCTCGTACTCTCTCTTCTCTTCTTTCTCTCTCGCTCGATAGCTCTTTTTAATTCTACCATGCAGTGTGGTGCTGCCATCTACTATTTGCCGGAACTAAACGTTTTTAATGCGACGGATAAACTGGTGTTGACTGTTTACAGTTTTCCTCACGTTGCTGGAAAATTTGAGAAGTTTTGAGTATTTTAATTTCTTTTTATACGAGCAGGTATTGTCGGAATAAAAATCCATCAAGGCTAATTCTTTTGTTTTTACAATTTCACGCATTAACTGTTTGCAGTGGTTCCGAAATGTTAAAAACTTTTTTTTCGTATCAACTAAACTAGCCCCACGTAGAAAACCCACACCAAAAACTATATATAAAATAAATTGTAATTTAGGTTCCTCTGATATTTTATAATAAAAATAGAAAAAAATGTATTCCAAAGTTTGAAATTTGCTGGAGATGTCTAGCATGAATGCGATCTTAAACCATCCCTGTATAAAATAATTCTACCCTGAACATTTTAAGCATTGTAGTTCGACATTTTAATGTTAAAACATCAGAAAAGACTACCCTGAAAAAATCAATCTCCGATCAGGACACATTACTCTCAAATAATATTATTCTTCAAATGAAATATATAACGCAAGAATGACCCAGTCGTTTATAATTTTACTTTACGTGGAATATCTGGGAAAACATTAAAAAAAGTTCAGTAATAACTTCAGTAATAACTGAAGGTTCCGTTTTGTTTCAGTTATATTTTCATACACGGAAATCACATAGAACGTGGCGCCATCTATAAGGGTTCCTTTTTTTTGTAGCTCGCTTGGAACCAAAAATCGGTTCTAATAAAAACCCCAAGTTTTCTGTATTCCTTGCTATCATTAATTTAGTATCTTATTTTGAAGAATGGATTTTACAATTATTTATTTTGTATGTTGTACTGTTATTTAACAAATTAAATATTATAGTTGAAGTGTTTCGACGTTTTTCAAAAAATGCATTGCAAGGGGTGAGTTACCCCTAAACTTAATTTATTCCTTCCTGGAGGTGTACTTCATCGATTTTCTTAATTTTGTGATATGTTGTATAGTACATAAAAAATAGCAGACACGTATTTTTTTACGTGCTAATTCCCTGATTTGAAAGGTGAAACCCACTATTAAATTTTACCCCCAAAAACAGTTTTGTTTAATATCTCAAAAACGAGTCCGAATTTTTCAACTAAACAAACATCTATTAACTATTTATAACTATTTTTTACAAAAAGACGCTTATTGGGACACATTTTTTATAGCAAAAGGTTGCAACCCTTATTTTTAGAAGGTTTGACTACCCCCATGAATTTTACCGTTATAAGATAATGAATAAAAGCAGTTTTTCACATTTACTTCTAGAATGATATTTCACCAATATAATATGACAATTTTTTACTATATGACACAATCAATTAGACCACAGTATTTAAACGTCACCCATTTTTCACGTCACAACCATAAAATTTCCGTTTTTGTTAGAATAAAACAAAATATTATTTATTGAACAAAGTTTCAAAATGTTATATCACACTGAAGAAAATATCTGCATTTTAACGGCTATGTTCGAACTTGGCCATTTAAGGGGTGAAAGCCGCCCTTACACTTATCCCGAAAAAACAGTTTTTTTTTAATTTCTCAAAAACAAATCTGAATTTTTTAATGAATAAACGTTAACTTATTCCTTGCAAAAAGACGATCTACAAGACATGTCTTTTATATTAAAATGTAATGAATTTACTAATGAATGTACAGAAAAATATTTTCTGCATTTACCAGCGGTGTTTGAATTCATCCATTTAAGGAATCAAAAGCACCCTTAAAGTTTACTAATAAAAATATTTATGTTTTAAATCTCTTTAAAACTAGATTTCTTAAATTTCAATCTAATCTTGAAGTTTGAAACTATAACTGTATAAATAAGAAAAAAAATATATTATTTTTATAATTCCCGATTAAAAACACATTTTCTATATAATAATACATATAATTTAAAAATTGTATGAACATTAGTAAATTAAATAAAACTAAAAGTAAGATATTTTCAGACTTGGAACAAAAATTTTTGTAACTTTGTTCAATAAATAATATTTTGTTATATTCGAACACAAATGGAAATTTTAGGGGTAAAACATGCAAAAATGGGGTGGTTTTATATACTATGGACCTGTTAATTGTGTCATAGAAAAAATTGACATATTGGTGAAATGCAGTCTACAAGTAAATGTGAAAAAAACTGTTTCTATTCACGATCTGATAATGATAAATTTTCATTTTTAGTACAAAATATATGTCGGTATAGGTGTTCCAGGATTAACATTTAAAACGTATGTTGTTTTTAAGTCTCCAAAAGCAATACATTAACTGTAGGGATAAATCACCCCTTGCAATGAATTTTTTACAAAAACCCCGGAACATGTCAACGTTAATTTTTAATTTTCTTAATAACACTATAATATATAGTGAAATTCAGCTAATTTAAAAGTTTCTGTATGAATGAAATATCAAAAAAATCACAATCACCCTTGTGAAAAATAAGGGTTGCAAACCCTCTGTATGAAAAATATTTCACAATGAGTGTTTTTTTGTAAGAAATAATCTGACGTTTGTTTGGTTAAAAAATTCCGATTAGCTTTTGAGATATTAAAGAAAACTGTTTTTGGGGGTAAATTTTAAGGGTGGGTTTCACCCCTCAAATCAGCGAATTAGTATGTAGAAAAGTACGTGTCTGCTATTTATTTTGTATGTACTACAACATATTCCAAAATGAAGAAAATCGGTAAGGTACTCCTCGGAAAGCAATAAAATGACTGTAAGGGTAACTCACCCCTTGCAATGCATTTTTTTAAAAACCATAAAATTGATTGAACTTTAATTAAACTTTAATTTTTAATTTTTCTAACAACAGTACAATATATAGTGAAATTCAGCTGATTTGAAAATTTCTGTATACAAAAAAATGTTAAAAAAATCACATTCACCCTTGTAAAAAATAAGAGTTGCAACTCCTTGCTGTAAAAAATATGTCGCAATGAGCATCTTTTTGTAAGAAATAATCTGTCATTTGTTTGGTTAAAAAATTCCGCTTTGTTTCTGAGATATTGAAGAAAACTCTTTTGGGGGGTAAACTTTAAGGGTCGTTTTCACCTCCTAAATCGACGAATTAGCACGTAACAAAAAAAACGTGTGCATTATTTTTTTCTATACTACAACATTTTACAAAATGAAGAAACCCGGCGAGGTACACCTCGGAAAGAAATAAGTTAACTGTAGAGGTAACTCGCCCCTTGAGATGCATTTTTCTTCA
>CAKNWU010304461.1:0-10864 GCA_932072015.1 Andricus quercustozae
TTTGACCATAGTCATTGCATTCCTATGTTCAAAATCAAGAAAGAGGGGAGATGCCACGATGTGACGTAAATTCGAATGTAAACAGTACTAATATCTATACATAATTAATGTCCATTAATAATCTTTTCGATATACATGTTTAAAAAGAAAAAACTTATAATCAGATATTAATGTCAACGAATAAAATTTTTTCTATGTATGAATTTAAAAATTGTAATCATGTAGTGATGTCTACGTATAAACATTTCCATATGTGTCTTAGTAAAAAACTTCTGATTATATATCAATATCTATTAATAATCCTTTTGATATATATGTGTAAGTAAAAACTTCTAATCATATATTAATGTCAGCGAATAAAATTTTTTCTATGTATGAATATGAAAATTATAATCATGTATTAATGTCTACGAATAACATTTCCATATATGTATCAGTATAAAACTATAATCATATACCAATGTTAAAAAAATAGAGAAAAAAAAAACAAATTAAAAATTAAAAATATAATAAATATCTATGTATCTACGTTAGTAATTGTGAATTATATTAAAATTTCTCAATGTAGCTAAATAAGGATGATCGATTATCGAAATTATAGATAAAAAGGGGAGCTATCATAGAGCTGCTTTGCGCACTCGACACAATAAACTTTTTCCTCATTAGAATTTTCACTGGAAATCGTAATTTCTAAATTAAAAAAAAAGGTTCTTAGCACTAAATTTTCCTAATATATTTTTTGTTTGCTTCAGCCAAATTCTTTTCAAATAACTCATATCAATCACAGTTCTATTTGAGATAAAAATATAGTCCGAAGTCAAGTGAAAATGCATAGAAGAGTGGTTTTCAGTGTGAATCTTCTGCTTAGTTCAGTAAATAAAATTTTGAACATGTCCATTTCATGAACATGTTCAAAATCAATAAGAGGGGAGATGTTACGTCCTGCGACGTAACGGTATACAAATCAATACAAATCTGCCTGGTATTATTCCATCAGATTTTTTACGAATAGTATACGTCGGATGTGCCTTCACCCTAAAAACTTATCATTTACGAGTTTTCTAGTCTCCCCTAATTTCAGTAATGTTAAAAGGGAAAACCCCAAAATGGCCACTAATTAATGTTCCTAGCCGTATTGATTTTGGGGATTCGCATGGAATCTATTCCATATAAAAACCCTATCAAAATTAACAAGTGCAGTACCGGTTTTTCTGTTATCCGCCGAAGGCTCTGTCCGTTTTGTAATCCGTCAGTCTCGGTTTTTCTGTTATCCGCCGAAGGCTCTGTCCGTTTTGTAATCCGTAAGTCCCGGTTTTTCTGTTATCCGCCGAAGGCTCTGTCCGTTTTGTAATCCGTAAGTCCCGGTTTTTCTGTTTTCCGCCGAAGGCTCTGTCCGTTTTGTAATCCGTAAGTCCCGGTTTTTCTGTTATCCGCTGAAGGCTCTGTCCGTTTTGTAATTCGTAAGTCCCGGTTTTTCTGTTATCCGCCGAAGGCTCTGTCCGTTTTGTAATCCGTGAGTCTCGTTTTTTCTGTTATCCGCCGAAGACTCTGTCCGATCCGTAAACTCACAGATTCCGAAAATCATAAACTATTGTCGGTGTCTGTCTGTCTGTATGCATGGTTACCTGCATTTTGTGGACACGCTAACTTTTGAAGGATTTGTCGAATCGAGTCAGCCTTTGATAAACTTTTTAAGGGTCCCAAAATGAAGGTTAAGTTCGTTAACCAGATATTTTGGATTAAAATCCAAAAAGTGAGCACAATTTGAAAATTTTTGAGACCACTTTTTTTAAGATTTAAAAATTATATAAAATCCAAATTATCAAAGTTATAGCATATTCAAAATAAAAAAATAAAAAAACGAAAATTAACATTATAAGCCGAACAAAGCACGATATGAAAAAAAGTCAAGGGGAGAAAAACGTTTCATTTTGAGAGCCGTACAAGATTATCATAAGAACTTTTTAAATTTTTTCGAAAAATCAAAATTTCAAATTTTGATTGCACTAAAAATAATAAAAAATCAAAACCTCCATTTTTCGGTCAAACTATGCAAGATACAAAAAAAGATAAAGATATAAAAGTCATGAACCTAAAAAAGATCTACAAATTTCTTATGAATTACTTTTTGATAGGATTCGTAGTTTTTGTTTTATTTGTGAAAACAACATCCAAAATAAACAAATTAAATTTTTGGACAAACGACACAAGCTATAAGAAAAAATGAATAGACTGAAGTTGCTCATCCAAAAAACAGCTCACAATTTTTTATTAACAATTTGTCGATAGAACGGTTAGTTTTTGTTTTAATCGTAAAAAAAACATTCAAAATAAAAAAAAAACAGATATTTCCAACCAAAATGAAAAATTTTAGAGCATTTACAATATTTGAAAAAAAATTATTTTTTTCAAGTTTTAGAAATTGTTGTCCAAGTTTCTTTTAAATGGTAGAGAGCCTTGAAAATTATCCTAATGAAATTTTTTATTTCGATAAAAATTCAAAGTTTTATGCTTTTCAACATTTTGAAAATTTCCAAAAAATAGAAAAAATATTTTTCTGTTAGATTCAGAAATTGCAATCAAAATTTTTACTTGCTATGAAATATATTTCGAAACAATCCTGATACAACTTTTTTATTCGATCAAAATTCAAATAGAAAGAGCATTTTCAAATTTAGAAACAAAATGTTCCGTTTCATTTTGTTTACATGGTTTTATTTTTTAAAAGCAATCGTCTGTATAACCTAACTGTTGAGCGCAAAGCGCGAGTATGGCAATGAGAATGTAATCGCGAAGGCCGTAGGGGCTTTGAGAATCCTCTTCAAAGTCAAATTTAAAAAAAAAACATGTTTAATTTCACTTTATGGTTGTAGCTTATGAGGGATTTGAATCATAGTTTTTGATTTGCGCGCTCAAACTCGGAGCATTTTCAGGGCAGCTGAGAATAAAAATTAGTGCAAAGTAATGAGAAAATATTAAAGTCATCATGGAAAATAAAAATTGTACATTATTTTGCAATATCTGAATAAGCAGTACCAGATCGAGGTACAGAAATAAATATAATATACATTAGATATAATAGTGTTGAACATAATGTAGAAAAGTTCACATTTTAGACAAAATCGAGTTCGAAGCACGAGATACGTGATAAGAATGTATTAGCTAAATCCAAAGGAGCTTTAACAAAAGAGAATTCACAATCATCAAATTACAGTTGTAGCGCGAGGTAACTTATCATCGAGCGCGAAGCGCGAGATGTATACATTGTCGAGCGCGAAGCGCGAGAACCAACAGTTGCGCGCCCTAGGCGCGCTCAAATATTCGAGCGAAGCGAGCCGCGCGCGTAGCGCGCAATGAGAATGTGCCCGCACAGCGGGCATACTTTTTCCTAGTAAAATTAAAAGAACACCAAAAGAATAATGTAAATACGGAAGGAAAGTTTTTTTCAATTGAGTTAACATTTTTTTTAATGTTTAAAAAGTATAATTTTTGAATTTTGTTGGGAAAATCTGATTGGTTGCGCTGTGTATCGGAAGTACTTAATTCTGCACGGAGAAAAGTGTGCACGGATTCTGCTGGGACAGACAGCGATATATGTGACGCATGCAGTGAAGACTCGTCAGGTGGCGCGCATGCACGCTGAACGAGCCTTCATGCATCTGCGTGTGTCATGCGGTCTGCACGCGGATTTTCAAAGCCCATCTGCACCCCGTATAGCTGTGCATAAACTGTCCCTCGCGCCAGCTCGCACGATCTGCTTAGCTCTCTGAAGATTAAATATATACTACAATAAGTATATACAAAATAATTTGCTTAAAAGCTACTAATTATTTAAAAAATTATAGATATTATATTTCTGCAAATGTGCAATTAAGAAACAAGCTTATTAATGACGGTACTGCATCAAACAAGTTGTAAATGTCTAATTTATTACACAAAAATTTTTGTAGTTAGACCGGATTATGATAGGTTGAAATCAGATTAGAACAATGCATAATTATTTTCATGCATTTTTTTTATTTAGAATAATTCCTACTAACTACATAAATTTGGATATCAATTCATAATTCACAATAAAGTGAGTGAGATGCTTCAAGATTATATCTACTAACTGCAACTGGAATTCTGGCTCGAATGAAACAATTAACTGATCTCGACATAAATAATTACTCGCAGTGCAACAATCGTGAATGTAACATTCAAATTTGTGCATCGTTTATATAACATTACAGAACAAACCTACACTGTTAGAAATTTCTATACTGATTTTACTATAAATGTATTGGAAGCAATATGCATATACGTGTATTAAATTTAATATACCATCATGTTGTAGAATTAATATACATGTATAGTAAAACACAGTGCGTGAAAGTTGAAAGTTCTTTGATGCACCCAAATCTGGTCAAATATTTAAAACTAAAGTAATAACCTAACATTCATCGATTAAATTCTTATTTATAATCAAAGTGCAACGTACGGGTGGAATTTTCTTCAAAATTCACTGCAAATGTCAAAATTTTATCGTGAGCCCTGCACTGAGAGTGATGCGACGGTCATACAATGGTCCTATTGTATTCGTCACGTACCGGACGGGCAGAGTGATTTACAGTAGTTGGCCGCCACAAACCGAATTCCTTTTTAAAATTTTCTTCAAATTATTAACACTTTTTTTAATTGATGAATTTTATCATTATACATATTTTATAATTATAAATTATATACTAATATACTATTCTGGAGTTGAATTAAAAAAATGTTGTCTATTTTAGCGTATCTCATTCCATTTACGAGATACATTATATTCATTCCAATTTTAAATTTCTAAACAAAAAAATTATATATCTGAAATTCCTGAAACCCGTAGATTCTGAATTTCTTACTTTCGCAGCGGTAATTACAAAATGTTACCAATTTTAATTTCTAATTTTTAATCCCTTTCAGCTGGTCTAATTGGTAGCCTAGTCGCAGGTATAAAGAGAACTTTAGCAGGCATTTAAATCTGGAATCTGAGTAGCTTTAAACGAGCAGCACTGAAACAGCACTGGGCAGTGCCGTTTCAGTGCTGTTCAATCGGCAGGGAGTTTTGTTTTTACGAGGGCTGGTGAAAACACCACCCTTTCTCCTTGGCATGATTCCCCCCCGGAACCGCTTTCGCATTACTTCAGGGGGGTGCCGTTCTTTGGCCGTGCCTCGGCCTTCTTCTTTTTTTTCCTGCTTGGGCTTCTGCTAATTACCTGGGCTTGTTGTCGGACCTGCCCAGCTGCGCTGTTAGCTTGCGCGTCCAAGAGGCTTCCTCAACGAGGCTGCCTCTCTGAACGCCAAACAACTCCTTGTCCCCGGACGATGGTCTGTCCGGGGCTTGCCCTCCTTTGCGGCGCAGAGGTAACACGGCGGTGTGCTTTCGCACACCGCAGCTTTGTGCCCCTCTTTGCCACATCGCCAGCATGATTGGGTCCTATCTGGACCCTCGCAGCTCGCTGCCATGTGGCCGAAGCCTAGGCAGCGGTAGCATCTTACGGCCTCCGCGTTCTCATGCACACGGCAGGACACCAGCTCCACCTTCAGGTGTCCTGCGTGTAAGAGTTGTTTCGCCTCTTCCTCTGTCACTTCCACGAATGCCTTCAGCGTTCCCCTGAAGGCGCTTTTCGTGAGAGTGACTCTTATCTGTTTAGGTGATGCTGCTCCAAGACATTTCCTGACCGCAGCCTCAACCCCCTCGGCAACAGTTGTGGTGTCGAGATCCAAGAACTCGACCTCAGTGCGAGGGACAAGCTCCCTCACACTGCCCCCTTTTCCGACGGCTTCTCTAATAGCAGCGGACAGTTTTAATCTGCCGTCCGCTGCAGGTCCTAATTCTTACTTTTAAGGTCCTTGAGGACCTGTGCGTAGGTCAGACCCTCGGCAGGTTTTATAATAACCGCCTCGGATCTAGCTCGCCTTTTTCTCACCTTCTTTTTTCGAGCTTGGGTTGCCTGTGTAGACATCCCTTCCTCGTCCTTCTTGGGGGTTGAAGTCGCCACAGTAGCAGGACGGATCCTCGGCCTCTTGGTCCTCGGCTTGGAGGGACTCTTCTCAACTGGACTCAGGGTGGTCTCCCTCTGTCGCTTCCTATCACGGGAGTGGGAGCTGCCACGGCTTCGTAAGTTTGAGTCCAGCTTTCATCAGTCTTCTTCGTGGCCTTCTTCTTTCTGGCCATCGCTCTCGTTCGGGCAGTTCGTCCAACGTTCTCGATCAAATCCCTATGAAGACCTTCGGTCGTCATAGAGTGATCGCGCAGTTCGTCGACGAGTCGCTCCGGTCGTTCAAGCCCGTCCTGAATTGACAGACACATATTCTTCTTCCTGCTACTGAATTTCATCATTTCTTTTATGGTGCCTCGTAACTCTTCAAAGAGACTGTACGTCTCTGAGAGTTTGGCATCCATTTCCGCGGTGTCCATCTTAATGACGGATACTTCCACCTCCTCCGTCACGTCCAAAGGACCACCCAACTCCTCGCAGACGCTCCTGTCTAAATATGTTTGGTCCCCCCCAGAATCCATGGGACCGGCACTGACCACCGGGGCTTGCACCCGATCAGAATCAGTGGGGAGATTGCTACTCCCCTGGGGTATATTGTTTTTAACATACCGACTCATGACTGGTTTTAATTCGGGGTTCCTTCCCCTAGCTGGTTTTTGTCCGCCCGGGTATTTGATTTCCCCGATACCACCCATACCTGGGAAGCGTTCCCCTATCTGCAACCTGGGGAGGCGCCCGATGGAGGACCAGCAAACCCCACACGGGAATCGACAGGGAGTACCGATGTTTTTAGGTTAGGTGTCTTAATAATTCGCTTAATTGAACTTTTCCACTTAAAACCCAGTATGATTTATGTTTAACTAGAAAAAAATATTATGCTTCATCATTTAGAATTGAAAATTACTGCCATAATTATTTTTTATTTGTTGCAAGTGTATAGTAAATCTATATTAAAATTGCAAACATTTTTAACAGTGTAGTTATTACATAATCAGTATTATCTACATTAAACATGAAGCAAGGGGTTACTGTAGGTGAATTTTCATAATAGATTCTTCTTTTTTCGTTCAATTTACAAACACTATATCCATACACATGACGATCGAATCCTATCATAATAAATGGTATGTAATCGAACACAACTTTAGTGTCTACTACAAATATATTTTGTATCATTCCAAAATTCAATAATATTTTCATCAATGTTTGTGGCAATTACAATATTTTTTTTATATATGAAGTTATTTATCTTTATACTATTGATTTCTTATACTGAATTTGAAGTTGGAAAAATGTGGTAAATATCGTTATTTACCACATTTTTTTCCAAAAGTTATATAGTATCCCTCATACTTTCTTGCATGGATACACAGAGAGACTTTTGATATTAATATTTGGTTCATTCTATATGTATAATTAAATAAAATGTTAGAATTTGGGGATAATCGGGGTACTGGTATAAAGATTCCTACAATAATAAGAGATGATGGTATTGCCGTATGTATTATTATAAACTTGAGCGAACAAAAATTAGTTTTCACGATTAGAAAAAGTCTTATTTACTGTTTGAAAATTGTGAGTATGAAAAAGTGATAATGGCCAATAACAAGTTGTGTAAAAGATATCTTCAATAGTAAATATTTTAAGTAACATAAGTTGTAAGACATGTACGAAATTCTAGTATTCTTAAATAAGAATGTTTTTTTGAAATGAGAGCCGCTAGTGATATCTGCAACCGGGATTTGCGAGAATTCTAACAGACTATACTAAAAACGCCCGAAGGTTTCCGAGTTGTTCCGTCTACAGCCGAGTACGCGAAGATTAAACCAGCAGACCGACTCACCCGGTTGGTGGCCTGCGATTTCCCGCCAAAAGTTTCAATCATACGTCTTTGTAGCACAAAAATGTTTGTAACTAGTGCAGTGTGAATTAAAGTTTATACAAATTTTAATTCGGAAATTATTAATTTAAACTCTCAATAATTTACACATATAAAATAGAAGCTTTTAACACTTTTCAATTAAGTGCAATTAAACTGCAAAACTTAAACTTTTACACTTTTATAAATTAAACAGTTCAAAGATTTCTGGTTAAAAAATATAAATTGACGCTATTGTTTTAAATTCTCTGAATTAAAACTAATCCTCTATTTCAACTCGCATTAATAAAAATGTTGAAAAATGACGTATGTCCCTCTTCCAACTCAATAAAACCATTAAAAACCAAATAAATGCCTCTTCCTATTAGAAAAAAATAAAAACACAAATTTCCTCCCTTCTAGTTCTATAGGAATCCTAAAAATAGAAAGAAATCCTTCTTCCAATTCAGAAAAAATTGAATATCAAAATTTTCTCCCATCCTACTCAATGAAAATATTTTTCTTTCAAATTATCCTGTTTCAATTCAGAAAAAAAATCGAAAATAAAAATTTTTTTCTTTAAACACAATAAAAATCTGAAAAATAAAAAAATGGTCTCTTCCAATTAAAAAAACAATTGTATCCCTTCCAGCTCAATAAAAACCTTAACAATATAAAATGTACTGCCAATTTAACAAAAATTAAAAACTAAAATTTCCTCATTTCAAGTTTCATAAAAATGTTTAAAATACAATACTTCCCATTCCTTCACTCAATCAAAATTTAAAACCAAAAAAGTTCCTCTTGCCCCGTTACGCGTAGCTCTTTCATTTCGTTTATAAACTGAGAAAAAATTACTTGGTTTCCGTATGTTTTCCTATCGTTAGTATAAAAAATTTGACATAACACTATGCTTTCGAGTTTAGACGCAAAACTTGGCGGAAAACATGGAGTGGTGCCATAAAGAGCACCGACTTCATTGAAACCCGCATGTGAACCCAATGCATTGCCCGTTTCCACATCGTCAACATGACCGAAAAACGGTAAAACAATTCCGTTTGGGTTTTGAAAATTTACTTGCTCATTCCATGCAGATACTTGCTTTTTTCAAAGCAAACCATGCATGAAATTGCTCATAACTGGTTCATTTTCAAGATATGTCTTATAATCCAACATAGCATCAAAAAGTCCATCCAATTCTAAAAGTTCTTTGAATGATTGCTTTATTGGAATGTAAGCTAGTTCCACTTTATCTTCTATTATTTTCAGTTTGTTATTATCGCACGGCATCGGTTTGTATACCGTTGCAACTGGAATCAATACTGGTTCGGCATATAAATTCAAATTTTTATATCTTCGTAAACGCTTATCTTCTGAATTATATTCAAAGAAAGGATCTTGATACTTTCGAAATGTCCTACTGATTTCTTGCGAAACTTCATCACTTACAGCTTTATACAAATTCTCATTTACTTTCGACAGGAGAAATGGATTGTAAGAATCCTTTATAAATTTTTCTACTGTAGAAATAATGAATTGCACATCATTTCTAGAGAAATTCATATTTTCATATAAATCTAAAGTGAGCTGTAAAACTATTTTATCAAGATCCATTTTTATGAACGAGAACAATAACAAAACACTTATTATATAATGGTGAGTAAATTTCATAATCTAATAATTCTTCAGATCAGTTACGAGCTCCAAAATAATTTTTTTAGCAATCATCCGTCTTTCTCTTTCCATTTTAAAAACTACCATTTGTAAGAAGGCCCATACGTGAGGGCATGCTATTGGATAATCTAGTTTCAATACAAAAAAGACTTTATATAAGAAAGCCACAGCTTCAATAATATCTTTAAAGTCGTAAATGTAACTATCTATAATTACATGGCAACAACTTATTTTATCTAGAGGTCCACAAAGTAAAATGTATGGTTCTGGTGTATTGATCTTATTATCAGCCTTGAATTGTATAACTTTCACTAAGATGTCTGTCATACATTCATGATCCTGCATGTAATAGAAAATAATAATTACTGAAGTTATAAAAATTTCATTTTGATGCAGTGTTTTGTTAAGAGCAAAATATTGAGAATAAAATATTCCACATCGAAGTAATAGCTATGAAAAGTTTCGTATACATTTTCGTATTTGATAAGGTGTGGTAAAATTAAAAATGCTAAAGCATTATAATGACCTATAAGCATCAAAATTACGTTTCTTGAATTAGGTACGTAAGTCGTACGTGAACAATAGTGTAGATGCTAGATTAAACAGAATATATTTTGAAGTGACGTTGCAAATATGATACTTACTATTGTCTGTGATTGTATGGTTTTTGAAAAAAACCTTATTTAAGATATTATATTCATGAAGGCTCGTTCAGCGTGCATGCGCGCCACCTGACGAGTCTTCACTGTATGCGTCAGAAATATCGCTGTCTGTCCCAGCAGAATCCGTGCACACTTTTCTCCGTGTGGAATTCATGAAATTCACGGAATTCATGGTATTTACGGAATTCACGGAATTCATGGAATTCAAGGAATTTATGGAATTTAAGGAATTTAGGGAATTCATTAAACTCAAGGAATGTATGGAATTCAAAGAATTCATGAAATTCAAGGAATTCACGGAATTCGTGGAATGCATGGAACTCACGGAATTGAAGCAATTTATGGAATTTGAGGAATTCATCGAACTCAAGGAATTCGAGGAATTTATGAAATTAAAGGAATTCACGAAATTCATGGAATTCATGAAATTCAAGGAATTCACGGAATTCATGGAATTCAAGGAATTTATTGAATTTAAGGAATTTATGGAATTCAAGGAATTTATGAAATTTAAGAAATTCATGAAACTCAAGGAATGTATGGAATTCATGGAATTCAAGGAATTCACGGAATTCAAGGAATTCACGGAATTCAAGGAATTCACGGAATTCAAGGAATTCACGGAATTCAAGGAATTCACGGAATTC
>CAKNWU010304499.1:0-10656 GCA_932072015.1 Andricus quercustozae
TAAACAGAACCAGAATGCACTAAAGGAGTCTCTTTGGGGGATACCCGTCGTAATGCGAATTAATCTAGTTATCCTTGGTTGTCCATGATGAAAATACTTGACTCTTGTACCCCAAAGCATCGTCGCACGACTTAGAAAGTCGATGATGCATGGGCAGATTTTCTACATTTTTAAGACTTTAAGCAAATAGTCATGTGGTACGGAAGAAAACGCTTGATTGTAGCAGCAGCGTCTAGGGTGACTAGATCTTTACTAACCCGCGAGTTACTGTCCTGGCATATCACTCGAGCTTCCTTCACGTCTATGCATTTTTTCATGCAAACTCTTGTGTTTCTATGGCCTCTTATGTCTCTTCGAATTTGGGTCTTATTTGCACATTCGAACCGTTCTTTCCGCGGTCTACCTCTGCGCACGTTGCCATTTACTTTACCTTGATACACTTGTTTCGTTAGTCCTTAATCTTTCATTTTCTCAACTTTTTCAAACCATCTCAGAGAAATTCTTTCACATAAATCACCTAGTGTCCCCCCTACGCCACATTCTTTGAGGATTATCTCATTACTCACTCCGTCCATCAGTTTTTTGCCGTATATCATGCGCAGAAATTTCATGTTAATCGCGTTAATTTTACTCTTATCCTTTTCTTGATATGTCGAGGTCTCGCTGCCGCACATCACAGTCGGTATAACTGTATTGGCCTTTTAGCTTTACTTGATATATTTTTACTTCTGATACTGGGCCCTGTTCTACCGATAACCTTCTTACCTTCGGTCATACGCCTATCTAATTCCACATCTATATTTCCGTCACTAGTGAATAGGCTACCAAGGTATACGAACTTATCAACTTGTTCTATTCTTTCATCATTTAGGATAATGTTGCACATTGTTTTCTCACCTTTTTCTTCAAGCACAATCATTTTCGTTTTATTTAAGTTAATTTTGAGGCCCATGTTCTTCATGCTTGTATTCAGTTTGCTCTAATATATTAAAATAAGTATTGATTATTTCACTTACTGCAATACATTATATATGTATTGCAGGATCATTATCTACTGTAGGGCAGTCTCCCCTATTCTGCGTTTTTGCGCGTTTCTAATGAGCTGAGTTTCCAATATGCACGCCCTTACATGACCGTGTGGTAAATTATAAGTCTAGATAATGAATCAAGAGTAATTAAAAATATTAAAATATCAGACTTCACAGCCCAAAATGATCTCAAAACATGGGGAATAGGGTGATTTTGCACAAAAATAGAAGAAGAATATAACGGAATAAATTATTTTGAATAAAATTTTTTTATATACCATATTGATTTAAATATGAAATGCTTTTAATTCCTCAGGTTTAAAGTCGAAATATATTGCATTTTCAACAACATAGTTGAACTTTTCATCGAATAGTTAAATTTTCAAGGCAAAAAGTTGAATTTTTTTAGAAAATAGTTAAATTTTTAATAAAAAAGTAATTTTCAACCAAAAAAGTTGAATCTTCTATCATGAACGATGAACTTTCAATCCAAAACAACGATTTTTTAACAAAACTGTTTAATTTTCGATGAAACCAGATGACTTTAACAAAATAGTCGACTTTTCAACAAAATACATTTTTTTTTCAAAGAAACTAGTTGATATTTCAACTAAATAGTTGAATTTGAACGCACAAAGATGCATTTTCAACCAAATGGTCGAATTTTCAAACAAAGAAGATTACAATTCAACCAAAACAGTTTCATTTTAAACCAAATACTTTAATTTTCAAGCAATTACACCATTTGTTTTAGAAAAAAATTTTAACGAGTTTATAATATCACGAATTATTCAATAAAAACAGAATTGAAAACAAATCTATATGTACATAATAATTACTGGAGGTCTCAAAATAATATGATCCAATTAAATGGTACTTTTCTGCCATTGAAGATGAATTTTCAATCCAAAAAGGAAGAGTTTTCTACAAAACAATTATTGACTTTTCTACCAAAAAATACAATTTTAACAAAATAGTAGAATTTTCAACAAAATAGTTGAATTATTAACCAAACGGCTAAATTTGCAACCAAGAATATTAATTTTCTACAAAAAGATGCATTTTCAACAAAATCAATAAATTTCCAACAATATATTTGAATTTTTAATTTAAAAAGATAAGTTTTCTACCAAAAATGGAATAATTAAATTTGCAGTTAAAAAAATACTTTTCGACAAAAATAAATGACTTTTCAACCAGTTGAATTCAACGAAAAAGGCGAATTTTTGAAAAAATTATTGAATCCTCAACTAAATAAATGAATTTTTTACAAAAAAGAATAATTTTCCACCTGAAAAGACCAATTTTCAACGAAAGAGTTATGTTTTTAAGATGAATAGTAGAATGTTTAGGAAAACAGTTTACTTTTAAAACGGTAAAGATGAATTTTGAACTAAACAAGATAAGTTTTCAACTAAAAATGGAATAGTTAAATTTTCAGCTTAAAAATTTAAATTTCAAACACAAAAAAAATGAAGTTTGAACCAGTTGAATTTAACCAATATGAATTTTTCACCACGAAAATTAATGTTCTACCAAAAAGTCGAATTTTCAATAAAATACATGAATATTTAATTTGAAGCCGAAAGGCGAATCATCTACAAAATAGTTGAATTTCCACCCGAAAATATGATTTTTCAACAAAATATGTAGTTTAATTTTCACATAATGATACATTTTTAACCAAATAGTTGAATTTTTAACTAAGAAAGATAAAATTTAAATCAAAAATGAAATAGTTTAATTGTCAGTTTGAAAATTGATTTTTAACTAAAAATAGTTGGATTTTATTATTGGGCTCTATTAATTCAGCTCGCATTTACTCGAAAAACGAGAAAAGGGGGAAAAAGAGAAAGTTTCTTGAAAAGAGGGGAAAAGAATTCTTTAAGAAGTGGGAAAAGAGGAAGATAGGGGAAGAGTGTGAAGCCTGAAATATGAAAGTGATTTTTAATTGAACTATACCGTTGTAAGGTTCATATTTCGCAAAATTCGCAAACCTTGCTAAAATCCTCTCTCTCCCTGTTACATACAGTAGTTTCTTGTGCGACCCCCCCCCCCTGCCTTTAAAATTGGTAACGTAGTTTATGTTTACAACCTGACGACAGTTTTGGATAGAACATCCTTACAAACCAAAACGAATCATGCTTAACTCTGTATCCGATCTAATTCATATCAATCCGATCCCACATTTTAATCAAATTTAATCCTTTTCAATCCGTCCGTGCAATCTGAATGAATTTCATTTTTGGTACATGCCGATTACATACTCACGGATTGATAAGCATTCAAAAGTGGGTGCACGGGTTGAACTTGGGATTGTACTTCGGATTGAGGATTAAAAATTGGGGTCGGATTGATTCGGATTAAATCGATTATAGATTTCGGAATGAATCGGAATAGTTCGTATTGGTTCAGAAGAAATTTCTATCCAAAATTTTCGACAGTTCGCGTCTGCAGTAAAAATAAATTGTTAACACCTCTGTCTGTTCATAACCAACCTAAATCAATTTTTGTGTTTAATAATTTAAATCGAAAATTTATTTTTGAAAAGACAGGCTGCTTAAATTTCTGCTCAATTTCAGGTTTTTTTATTAATTATAATTTTTGAATAGAGAATATGATATTTTAAGTAAAAGCGAGAGGCTTAAGACATTTTTAAATTCTTATTTAATAAAGTATACTACAAGTTATCCTTATATTTCTGCATGGAATTATATTTTTAATATAATTTTTTTTATATAAAGTCTTCAAAAGAATTTTTTCAATCAAAATTATAATTAACACATTTGATTGAAGACAAAAATATGCCTTTCTGAACTTTTTTCGTTGGTGGTAATTTTTTAAATGATACAAAATAAATCATAGCAAAATATAACCAACAACTTGTAAAGCCATTAAATAATTTTACTGGTTAAACGAGAGAAAAAAAATTATCAGTTACTTATTGTTTTAATTCATGTATGCAAAAGCAGGCAAAACCAGTTTTTTTAAACCTTGATAAATAAAAGCTCAAAAGCCCGAAATGGAGGAAGAGTATATAACTTATTATATTTTGATGTACTGAATCGAATGTTAATAATTATATTCAGATTAAAACTAGAAAATAGAAAAATTTTCATGAATTTTGAAAGGTATGTCTAAGGTTAAAATAGAAAAAATATTTTGAGTAATAACTTTTTATTTAAAAATAGTTATGCAATTTTTTATGTTTTTTTTCTGGTAAAAAATTGTAATTTTTATTATTCAATCTTCTTGTTTATTATTCTATTTTATGTATTAAAAGATTTGAACTACTCTATTAGGTAAATTTAATGTAACTTGTCGTATTTAGGAATTATAATGTTATTTATTTACTTGCTACCATAAATTTGAAAAATTATACAGTTAAAAAGACTTAACTTATCTTTTAAAAAAGTGGTTTTAAAGACTTTACGCTCATTTTTTTTTATTTGCTCAGGACGCATTCAAATCAATATTTGCGCATTAAACTGGCATCATTCAATTTAGCTTTTCAAAAAATACACGGAAGGAATTTGTTCATTAAAAAGTCCTGAACTTGTTCCCAAGTTACAAGTAACAATTTAGAAGATATTCGAGGATTTTCGATTTTGTGGTGAAAGAATTTGAATGTCTGGGGGATCCCTGAACTCTAAGTAAAAGTTAAAAAAAAATAGCGCATTTTTTTCAGTGATAATTACAAAACTTTGAATACTCGATGGTGAAAAATTCACCGAGAACTCATGAACTTTTCACGAGTAACTTGAGAACTTAGTTCCAATATTAAACTCACAGATGCGACACGCACACGACAGTGTCTGTGTATGTGAACTGCACAAATTTGCATTGCTGTTATTGGGTATAAATTATATCCAGCGAATACATTTTTATTTATTAAGTGACCTTTTAAATTTTACTGAATAGTCTAGAAAACAAATACTGACCTGATTAGAAAAAATTCTGAACTTATCCATTAATGTCCCATAATTATAATATTTGAATTTTAATGAACTGGTGTTTGAATGCCACTTTACGAAAAAATACTGTGGTAAGGCTCCGCAAAACTTCATTTTCAAAAATACCTGACTTTTCCCTGATTTCTCGCTGAGTAATTTTTTATTTTCCCTGACCAATAATATTTTAAGACCAGAATTTTAATCTTGTAACATTTTGAATATAGAATCTTTTATAAATAAAATAAAACAAATTAATATTTATACATTTTTAATTTATTAATCTCAGGGCTGCCACAGACTAATTTACTTTAAAAAAAGTGACCCATTTATAATCAAAAAAGTGACCAATAGATACTAATTTTCGAATCAAAAAAGTGACTAGAAGTTATTAAGGTACATTAATAATGCAAATAATGTTCATTTTAATTGAAATAGAATTCAAAAGAACTCAATTCATAAGACTTCAAAACAATTCCAGTTAAATTCAAGGGAATTCTAATGAATTAGAAAAAAAAATTTAATCTAAAAAATTCCGGTATTAGTTAAATTCGCATGAATTTAGAGCAATTTAAGGAAAATAAGAGGAGTTCGATACAATTCATAAAAATTGAAGGTTTACTTGAAACCAATTCAAGTGAATTGAAAACAATCACTAAAATGGAGTGGATTTAGAAGAATTCAAATGAATTCTAAAAATCAAAGATTCGAAATTAATTAAAATGAATTGCAAAAAATATTTTTAAAATTCTTCAAATCTTTGAAACCCTACAAAATCCTTCACTTTTTGTGAATAAATTCTTTAAACCCCATGAAAATATAAAATCCGGTGAAATTCTATCAAATCTTATGTTCTTTCCTGATATCCTGCAAAATATATGGAACTACCTTGAGAGCTGTTAATATTCCTTAAAATAGTTGAAATCGTCGGAAGTCTTATAAAATCCCCCGCAATCTTTTAAAATATCTCATCTTCTAAGTATCTTGCATTATAGCTCCTATAAAATCGATCCATATCTTCCGATATTGTAGGAAATTTTTTGCAACCGCATACAATTTTTTCCAAATCTCTTTAAAGCATTAAAATCCTTGTAAATCCCTTGAAATTTTGTAATCCCTTGAAAATTCCTTGAAATCATTAAAAATAGGCTAAAATATTTCGAATCTTTTGCAATCCCTACAAGTTATTGAAAACAATTAAAAATAACTTGTGTTTTTTTAACTTTCCTGCAATACTTAAAATTCTTTTACATCTTTTGAAATCCGTTCGAACTTTTTGAAGATCTTGAAAATGTCTTGGAATCTTTAAAAATACGCTAAAATGTTTCAAATCCTTTGAAATCCCTTCAAGTTATTAAAACTCCTTCAAGTTATTGAAATCAATTGAAAATTACTTGTAATATTTTAAAATTCCCTACAATATTTAAAATCTTTTAAAATCCTCTAAAATCTATTGCAACTTTTTTAAGCTCTTGAAATTGCCTTGGAATTTTTTTAAATACCTTCAAATATCTCAAATCCTTGGAAATTCCGTTAAATTACTGAAATCACTTAAAAATTCCTTGTGATCTTTTGTAATACTCTAAAATATTTCAAATCCTTGAAACCACTTCAAATTATTGAAATCTATTAAAAATACTCTAAGATATTTTAAATACTTTAAAATCTTTCAAAATTCCTTGAAATGTTGTAAGGGTCTTCAAAATTACAAGAAATTTTTAAAAACATCCTATAATATTTTTAATTCTTTGAAATTCCTTCAAATATTATCAAATTCAATGAAATTACATGAAATCTGGCGATATTTTCTGAAATGAAAAATTTATTAAAATATCTTAAGAACTTTTAAAATTCCTTAAAATCATTGAAACCATCGGAAATCTTACTAATACCTTGAAATCTTTTAAAATATCCTAAAACCTAATAGGTCCTATAAAACTGTTCCATATCGTTCGAAATTCTAGGAAATTCTTTAAAACCTCGTGAAAATTGGTTTAAATCCCCTGGTATCGTTCAAATCTTTTTGAATTCCTTAAAACCGTTAAGTCTCTTGAAAATACTTTAGAATATTTTTAAATACCCTAAAATATTTGTTATTCTTTGAAATATTTTGACACCCCTTGAAACTTTTTAAAGCTCTTGAAAATTCCTTGGTATTTAAAAAAGTACCCTAAAATCTTTGAAATACCTTTAAATTATTTAAATCCATTAAAACTTTTTTAGAATATTTTAAAATATCCTAAAACATTTAAAAAGAATTCAAGAAAATTCAGCAATAGGTATAGACCTGAATTCAAACGTGGTTACCTAATGGGTTAATTTATTGAAAGAAAAGTGATATTTCATTTTAAAAAGTTACTACAGTGTCCTTATCTTTAAAAAAGTGACTAGAATATAATTTTAGAACAAAATTGACTAAAAGTGACTTTGTGGCAGCTCTAATTATTGTTAATAGTTAGTGCTGTTACTTGAAACGCTTCTATCATAACTGCACTGACTTTTCCCTGAATCCATGTTTTCCCTGAACCACAATAGCAAATTAAGAGATGAGAAATAAGAAGAGAATGTGTAAAAAAAGAAAGAAGTTTGAAATAGATTAATGTGAAAAAAAATCTTTTAAAAGCCCATCCTCTCGAAGTTGGGATGCCCCGAAGAAACGAGGGTGACACGTGATGTCTCGCTGCTACTGGTGGTGGTGCTGTTGCTACTGCGAAAATCCTAACAGCGGTGATACTGGTGGTAGCAGTACGGGGTTCGGAATTACTTCAGGAATCTCAGCTTTACTTTCACTGGCAGTTGTCACAGGTGCTATCTCTACCGGGGAGTGGCTACTGACGGAAGAAAAGTTGCCAAGATCACCTTCTGCAAACATTTCTGTCGAGCCGGACAGTAGACTCACGTATAGTGGACTCTGGAAGGTCTGCGTTGCCATAAGTAAGTTTTTTCTACTTGTTCCTTAAAACATTTTTCATTCTAGCACATATGTAAATTTCATATTCTATACAAAAGAATATTTCAAAAGGCCGAACCATATTGTGTATAGATTCGTAACACGTAACCTAAGGTACGTTTATAGCGAACTTTAGAGGATCCGCGAAAATCGTTTATTCAGCCATATAAAAAGGGTATTCCACACCTCGAGATATAAAATATTTATATTCCTTACACACCGCCTGGCAAGAAGTTACAGCATATAACTCTATATCTACACATTTCTCCTTTAAAAAGTACTCATTAGAGGCCGTCCATAATCTACGTTGCCTATTTTGGGCGTAGTTTTGTTTCGCCCCCCCCCTCCTATCAAAAAATAACGTAGCCCAAAGTTCTTTGAAAACAGAGGAAATATCATGAAAACAGGAGAATAAATTCTTTCAAATAACATTAATTTGGAAATACCATATTGAATTCAATATGAAACGCTTTAAATTCCTAAGATTTCAAGAAGGAATGTATTGCATTTTCAATGAAATAGTTGAACTTTCAACCAGAAAAGCTATTCTACCGAAAGAGATGAATTTTCAACTCAAAAAGAGTAACTCTTAACAACAAATAATTTATTTTTAAACCAACAGTTGCACTAATAACCAAATAGTGAAACCTTCAAGCAAAAAGACGAATTTTCAACAAAGTAGTTCAACTTTGAACCAAATAGTTCTATTTTCCAGCAAAAAAAAAAAATCAATTTTATCGAAGACAGTTGAATTTTCAACAAAAAAGTTTATTGTCAACCTTCAAAGATGGATTTTCAAATAATTAGTCAAATTTTCAAACAAAAAGGATTAAAATTCAACCAAAAGGCAGTTGAATTTTCAAGCCAAAAAGACGAATTTTTTAGAAGACACTAAAACTTTCAAACCGAAAAGATTAATTTTCCACAAGATTTTCGTTTTTAACCAAGAAAGTAGGCTTTTATACCATAAATGAAATATTTTCTACCAAAAAAAAAAACGAATTTCCATCGGTTTGAGTTCAACCAAGAAGACGCATTTTTGACAAATAATTGAATCCTCAACCAAAAAAAAGAATTATCTACAACAAAAGTTGACTTTTCAACAAAGAAGTTAATTTCCTAGCAAATAGTAACATTTTCATAAAAATATTTCAATTTTTAACCCAATAGTGGAATCTAAAACAAAAAATATGAATTTTTAACAAAAATGATGAATTCTTAACAAAACATGTAATAGTAGATATTTCAACCCAACATTTGCATTTTTAATCAACAAGGATGTATTTATAAAAGAGAAGAATAATTGTCTACAATTAGGACGAATTTTTTAACAAAATGCATGAATTTACTACCAAATAGTTGAAAATTTACTAGAAAAGATCAATTTTGAAGGGAAAACCAAGAAGATTAATTTCCTAAAAATGGAATAGTTAAATTTTCAATCTAGGAGATAAATTTTTATCCAGAATAATTAAATTTTCAACAAAATAGCAATAGAGGAATTCTTTGAAAAATGGAAAAAGAGGGAAATAGGAGAAAGAGTCTGAAGTCTGAAATATGAAAATGATTTTCAGACTTATTAAGTAATTACACAGCCCCACAAAAATAAATAGGTTTTCCGGCGGACAACCTACCTCCACTGGTGGGTTGGTATCGCTTTCATATGGAAAGTAGGCCGATCCCATGACTAGCTTCCCTATTCCTTTTAGATATGTGGCTATCACCATCAGGTCTCTCGAACATAGCTTTAGCAGCGGGACAACATTGAATCCCTTCTCCAAACCCTTGGTTTGTCGGCCTTGGGGTTCCTATAATAAAAAGAAAACAGTCCCCCCTAATCCCCTTATGGTATGTCGAACTAACCAAGGTTCCATGGATTAGCGAGATACCTGTGTGCCTCGCAGCCGTTCCCCTCTGTAGAACGCGGTCGCCCAGGGCGCAGCCCTAGGGGGCGTCGAAATTGCAGATCACACTGTCCTGCACATTATTAAGGATTTCCAGGTACGCAATTTTAATGAGTCTAGACACCTTTACTCACGGTGTATAACAGGATTTGAGAATATTTATGATGGAGCTTAGGTATGAAGTACCTATGGATTAATTTTTTGGAATTGACATCAGGTTCCCACCTTAAAATTTGCAACAAGTTTCTGAATTTCTATTGGTGAATTTAGTCCTGAATTTACCTGCAAGTACCCCCAATTCTCATGTCAGTTTAGGTCTGTCTCATCTCTCATTAGTCTACTGAACTTGGACAGAGTTATAAGATGTGACGAGCAGGATAAATTTTGTTTATTTTTGTTTTGTTCGAAACCATGTTCTTAGCGCCTAAAAAATTATCCGGTGTACAGAATCGGAAAAGAAAACTCTTGGCTGAGAAAGAAACACAAAAAGTGCAAGTGCTTTCAAAAAATGCCTATCAGGATCCGCTAAGTGATAAAATGAATATTTGTTATATCCTTGCATGCACTGTTATTATTTTGGATAAAGAATAGACGTGTGCAAAAAAAAAATTCAATCCGATTTCGAACCGACATTGGACGCATTTCGAATGTCGAAAAACCGATATTCGATCCGTGCTACGGTCAGATCGGTTTTTTCGATTCGATCGACCTTAATTTAACGTCTTTCTTAGTTGAAAATTTAACTATTTTTGTAGAAAATGTAACTATTGGGTTGGAAATTAACTTTTTTGTTGAAAATTCATATTTTCGGGTCGAAAATTCAA
>CAKNWU010304502.1:0-22165 GCA_932072015.1 Andricus quercustozae
TTTTTTGAACAATTGCAAGAAAAATGAAATCTTTCCTCTCGGAGTTAACAAAATTCTGTCAGTCAATATTGATGACTGAAACTAATTTTAAAATACTAAGCAAATACAACATTACTATGGCCACAGTAAAATCGAGAATTGAACTCGTGGATCAAAAATGGGAGAAATGTGAACATTTACATTTACAAATTAGAGCTTCGACGACCTTAGCGGAACTTGAAAGTCTCGATTATTTTAGTAAAAATAAGTTCTTACAAATTGAAGATACGTATCAGAATGCTCACGATTTTTTAATATACAATTAAATTTGATCACTCCAGCAGCTAGCTCCAGTGATAGTATAAATCAATCGTAGTTTATTCCACATGATTCGTTGCCTATAAAACTTTCTCAAATTACTTTACCTGTATTTTTTGGAGATTATAAGGATTGGGAAAATTTTAGAGGTTAATTTGATGCTCTAATTATTAAAAATGATTCCTTATCAAATGTAACTAGATTACACTATTTAAAGTCCTATTTGAAAGGTGAAGCAGAACAATTTTTGAAACATGTAATAATTACTGAGGCTAATTTTGTTTTCGCTCTTAGACGCTGATGGATAGGTATGATAATAAGAGATCACTTATTATGTCTAATGATCCAGAATTATTAGAAGATGATCCTTCTGGAAAGCATGAAAGGGATCCTAAATCAAACTTGTTTCTTTTTAAGGTAACTTCCTCTCCAGTGGAGACTCCAACTAAGCGAATCGTTCTTTCTTTAATAGCTAAGCTATATAATCCAATGGGTTGGTTAGCTCCAGTAATAGTTGTGGCTAAGTTCTTGATGCAAGAGCTTTGGATACGGAAGCTTGATTAGGGTGAGAGGTGGCCTGACGACCTTCGGATTCAGTGGTTAGATTATCGCAACACTTTGGAGATACTGGAGTCACTGAAAGTTCCTAGATGAACTGGTTAACTGCAAGTAAATTTAAACTATTCGATTAACGGATTTGTTAATGCCTCTTCTAAAGCTTACTCTGCTTCTGTTTATCTTAGAATTCTCAGTGAAAATTTGAATAATGCTTACGTCTGCTTATTAATGGCTAAATGTGTCCATGTTTACGTTTAGAATTATGTGGGCCAACGTTGCTTGATAAGACACTCAAATTTCTCATGGATACTGTGCCGCTTGAAAATGTTTTATTTTTTACCACTTTTGAATTTAAACATTTTTAGAGCCAAATATTGTAGAATTGATTATTATAAACTGAATTATTTCAGAATTGAAAAAATTAACCAGTGAACTGTACATGAGAAAAGAAATAAAATCGTACCTATTCTAAATTACATTATATCATGTCAATTTCCCGGCCATTTTCCAGTTTTTTCCGGTTCGAAAAATTCCCCTTTCTTTTCAGTTTTTTCCGGTCCTGCGGCAATCCTGAAGAGAAAATTCAACATTATAAAAGTCACTATTATGACCTCTAATTTTATAAAGCCTCTGCAAAAACGTGGGGTAAGCATAATGACTGAGTGGAAAGTTTGAGTCCTGACAAACGCGCACGCCTTTTTATTGATTTTTTTATTGACAGTGTAAAGAATTGTGATTCATACACGTATTACTCTAAAACACTTTGCGATTGAATTTCTGTTGCCTATTGGACATTCTGCGAGTTCTTCTGTGGTCAATCCTTTAACATCGCCGCTGTCCATGTTTATTTTCGCCCGTTCTAACTTCACCCAAGCATGAGTATTAGGTTTATATATTCCACGAAAAATCCATTTTCTGTTTGGTAATTTTTCCAATATTGCACAGACGTCACCATTGAAAGTTGATAATACAATTTGTTCTTCGGTAGGAATGGGTTTAAGGGCTTGATTCGTGGTTCTCAATTGAACTCGTTTATCTTCAGGAAAAATGTATCTTCGAAGTTCGAATACTCTGTTTGGATTTTTGCAGGGAATAACTCGAACAAATCTAAGTTCTTGAAGTTTAAATCCAAGTACGTGAGAAGAACTTGACCATACAGGAGGAGAACTGGACCTGGCACGCAGTGGTGACCTGGACCTGGGACGAAGAGATGGCACGACAGGTGGTTGAGATCTGGCAGAATAATGTGGTAAAGCAAGAGAAAGTTTCGTGTCTGGAGAATTTCTGTCAGAAGAAGAAGAAGAAGAAGAAGCAAAAGATCCACAACGAGAAACACCAGGATTAGGATTGCCATCAGGCCCACACTTGGACTGTGAACTTAATTCTGCAACAAGAAATAGAGGATTACATTGTTTCAAGTACAATATCTTATGCGGGTATATCATGAATTGTAAAGGTACAAGTTTTGTAAGTAAACGAGGGCTTTTTTTCAAACCACTTTTAGGCTCCAGCAACGGAAACCTGCAACAAAAAGGAACGTCTTTTGCTGAAAAGGAACTCAAAATGATATATTGTTCCAACGGAATCTAAAGTATGAGTCCTAATAGAGACTTTTTATATAGAACTCATTTATTCCTTCGACGAAGTGAAATTATTTAGATTAGTCTAAATCTTAAAAGGAAAATAATGCACATGAGATGTGATAGTTTTAGGGTTAGGTTGAAAATCCAACTTCTTAAACTGCGCATGTACCGAAAAGCGCGGGCCTATTTAAAATTATACCGTGTAGACTTGCAATATTACGTTAATATGACATTATTTTAGAAAGTAAGATATTTCTATCACCTAATTTAATATATTTTTCACATAATAAAACACACTTTTGGTAATATTCATTTGTACGATATTGATAGTATTTATTGATTTCGAATATAGGTCTGCGCTTTTTCGGTATATGCACAGTTGAAACCGTCGGCACACATCCCTGGTCATCTATCGGATATCAACTAACTAAAAAGGTAGCCTCAAAAAGTGTTCTATTGGAGTCTGAGTTCTAAAGGATGGCAACTTTTACCTGAGTTGCAACGATATTAAACCCCCAGTTTTTTTGTGAGCTATTTGGAATGTTTTCAGACAACTCTGCATGTCATAAAAAAACTTCAAGTGATGTTACCTTCTACATAATTCTATTGCTGGAATTTGTTTTATTTACATACTATTCACACCCAAACAAAAATTGCCACATTATTAATTTCATCTCGACATTGGATCAAAATGATATGCGACGCTTTTATAAAGATTTTTTATTTTTTATTTGTTCAAAAAATTGAACATCAGAATTATACAACGCTCAAGATCAATTGTGTTAAGGTGAGTCATGCGTATATAATCATGTGCGTATTGCGCATGGTGCACACTGAACTATAGGAGAGGGGATGATTTAGCCGTTTGGTCAGTCGACGCCAGAAATCGATACGAGATTGCTTGATCTCTCATGCGTGAACCTTATTACTTTATTTTAAAATAAATTGATTGTACTTCAACATTAAAACTAATCATTTTCCAGACACAACTCTCCATTTCCACTAACTACCTTATAAGGTTATGGGCCCAGATTACCCGCCAAAGAGAGTTGTGAGGAAAAATAAGTTCCAAATCAGATGTCTACTAATATCGAGTGGGATACTTGATATAGTAGTAGATGGAACGAGAGCGAAGCCTCCCTGCTCCCAAGCGAACAACCTGAAAGAATGGCTGAAGGACGATGCCAAAGCAATGTTCATCATTTCCTAATCAATGGATCCAGGGAGACTGTAACCATGACTCGTGTGTCAACGCGCAAAGGAGATGTGGGACACGTTAGCTACGATTCATAAGCAAACAACAGCATCAAATAAACTGTTGCTAACCCAGAGATTCCACGAGTATAAGATGGCGTCGGGTGACTCAATTGTACAACACATAGCGAAGGTGCAAAACATGGCCGATCAACTGTTAGATCTTTAAGAGAGTGTCTCAGATATAACGATAGATGAAAAAAATCCTGGCAAGCCTGTCAAGTAAATATAACACACTACAAACAGCCTGGGATAGTGTGGACCCAGCGCTTCAAACTCTACAAAATCTAAAAATACGTCTCATCATTGAAGAGGTGAGGTTTGGTTTAAATGGCGAAAGTTCGAGTGCGTTAGCTGCAACTGGTCAAAAGGGCAAGAAGTCATCTGGACAGCAGGACAAGAAAGGAATTTATAAATCGCGAAAAGATATCGAGTGCTTAAAGTGCCATAAAACCGGATATTTCGCCAGTTAGTGCAAAGCCGGAAAACGAAGTCAGGATAACCCGAAGGATGACGAGTCACGTGAAAGTCATTGTGGAAAGTAAAAAACATAGGTCTGGGTGGGAGAAACCAAGCAGTGCGCAAGTCGAAGCGTTGCTGGAGCTTAACCCAAGTGAAGTGTGGCTCGGAGACAGTGGTGGATCGCGACATATGACACATCGAAAAGACTGGTTCCTAGATTACAATGAGTTTCAAACAAGATTGTAGGTGAGCTTATAGTAATAGTACGCATATACGTCAATAATGAGTGGATAAAAGCAAGAATCCAGAATATTTTGTTTGTTCCACAGTTGAGGAAGTATTTATTCTCCTTAGGAGTATGTGACAAGAAAGGCTACGAAATGAGAATCAAAAGTTGTCACATAACAATTGAGAAGAATAGTGACGTGTTTGCATCGAGTGTGTTGCAAGAAAACAAGGTGTATCGTATGTTCCTTCAGGCCATGAAAACGAGTGAAAATAAAGAAGTGAATCTTTCAACGACTAGTTTTCAGCTGTGGCTCGAGCGTTTCGACCACGTCAGCAAACGTACTGTACATGATATGATCAAGAAAGGCTTAGTGAAAGGTGCATTAGTGAAAAGTTTTAAGGATTTCTTCTGTGATGCATATAGAAAAGATATCATCAAATCCAGGTGAATTCATCCACACAGATCTATGTGGGCCGATGTCAGTCGAATCTCTAGGTGGAGCAAATCATTTCTTGACGTTCAAAGATGACGCAACGGGTTATCGCTTCATCTACTTCGTGAAACACAAATCCGATGTTTTCGAAAAATTCAAAGAATATGAAAATCATATTATGAACCTATTTAATCAAGAAATAAAAATTCTTATATCCGACAATGGCAAAGAATCTTCCAATAGGAAAATGGATGAATATCTAGCTGCACGTGGAATCGAGTTTCAACATACAGCACCTTACACTCCAGAACAGATTAAAAATCTGAGCGCGAGAACAGGACAATAGTTGAATCTGCTTGCACTATGATTCTAGATAAGAATCTACCTTTGTTTCTGTGGGCCGAGGCTGTAAACACAACAGTGTATTTACTGAATCCAACTGTTTCATCAGGAGGTGAAACAACACCTTATGAACAGTGGGTCGGAAAGGTGCCAAACGTCGAACATCTACGAGTTTTTGGTTCCAAGGCACTTGCGTACAAAGGTAAACAATTCATCAAGAAATTTGACGCGCGTGCAGAAAAAGTGATTTTAAGTGGATATCACGGAAATTCAGTGAACTATCGATTGTACAATCCTGAAACAAGAAAACTGATAAAATCACGGCACGTGACATTTCATGAGTTGACAGGTGCACCTGTTCAACATGAACAAGAGGACAATAGAAATATGGAAGATTTTGTCTATTTTCCTAAAGAAGAACAAAATAAAGAAAGAGAGGAAGATGCAGGTGGGGCAGCAGGTCCCAGAGCGCACCAGCGTATAGCTGATCAACCAGAGGATATGCAAAATCAAGGTTTCCCACCTATTGAGCCTAGAACTCTACGTGATCGCCAACTCATCAGGCGTCCAGCGAGGTATGAGGTCGACGTAGCAGAGTATGTGATTCCCAACAATTACAAAGAAGCAGTAAGCAGCCGAGATCGAGAAAAATGGTTCGAGGCAGGTGCTCCAGTGTCATGGGTAGCACAACGTTCGAAATTGGTGACTTGTAGCACTACAGAGGCTGAATATGTAGCTGCAGCAGCGACTGCAAGAGATCTTATCTGTTTGAGACAGTTATTGCATAGTCTCGAGTGTCCATGTGTTGATGCGACAGTATTGTATATTGATAATCAAAGTACAATACGACTGGTTAAGAACCCGGAATTTCATAAGCGCACAAAACACACAGACATTCGTTTCCATTTTATAAGAGAAAATGTGGCGAGCTAGCTGTAAAATATGTTCAAAGCGAAAATCAGTTGACTGACATGTTTACAAAATCATTAGCTAGAGACCGTTTGAGAAAATGATGTAAAGTGTTGAATGTTGGCACATTATCAGATGCTGTGACGGTGGTAGTGTTAAGGTGAGTCATGCGTATCTAATCATGTGCGTATTGCGCATGGTGCACACTGAACTATAGGAGAGGCGATGATGTGTGCGTTTGGTCAGTCGGCGCCAGAAATCGATACGAGTTGACTTGATCTCTCATGTGTGAACCTTATTACTTTGTTACAAAATAAATTGATTTTACTTCAACATTCAAACTAATCATTTTCCAGACATAACTCTCCATTTCCACTAACTGCCTTATCAAATTGCCTGTCATAAATTTTCATAAGTATAACTAACAGTTCAGCGTGAATTCGTATATACGTATATGATACGTAACATGAGTCACCCAAGTGTGAATGCACATTAAAATTTTAAAACCGACCTTTTGAACAAAATTTTTTTTTTTTTTAACGAAAAATCAATGAGTTTTGACGAATACTGAAACAACCTAAATCTAACGATGCACTTTTGGAAGTTAAAGAAAAATAATAATTTCTTAAGCCATAGAGATTTCTGTCTCCTTATAGAAAAATTGGAATTTTCCTCCTACCCTGAAATTTAAAATTTTCTAAAACATTGCTTGCTGTTCCTAGGAGCCTGCAAATCTTTCCAAAGTGGAAAACAAAATTCGGTAAATCTATAAAAATACTTTACGAAAAAAAAAAATTATTTTTATAGTTGAATATCCGTTACTTTACAATAATTTGTTTTTCTAACTGGAAATTTAAATCTACCTGTTCAAGATTTATCATTTTACATGAAAATTCACCTCTCTGGTTGAAAATGCAACAATGATTGGTTAAACGTTAATTATTAATCGGTTGAAAAGTCTATTATTATGTTTTCGGTGGAGAATTAGTTCTTTTTTTAATAATAATTGTTTTTTACGCCTGCTAGTTTTGCACAAACTCTAATTTTGGAGTGGCTAATTTGCCCTAATTATGCACTAAATATGTGGCCCATTCAAATTGCATTCTCGTGGGTGGCCGGGCTAGCGAAATAATCGTAGAAGAAACAATAGGACTGAAGTTTGCTTATAAAATGTAATTGCTGTATTTTCCAATTTTGGTAAATAAGGATTTATTTGAATTTATAGACTCACTTTAGCCCTATTATTTCTCTCCCTTTAGTGGGTTTTGCAAATAATTAAAAATCATATTCTTAAATGTAAATAAAAATGTTGTATTTTTAGATTAATTACATGAAGAGGATTATTTTAAAAATATTTTGTAATGTGCTGCATGCGCTAGTTTTCTTACATCTTATCAATATTTAAAAACTACTTTTGCTAAAGAATTACCTCATTAAATTTGTTTAAATAGAAATCGGAGTGCCGATAAGACAATCTATTATAGAATGATCCATACTGATAAAAAATATTAGCAGTATTTAATCATTTTCCACTACGTAAAAACCACTGTCAGGAGTAAAATTAATCAGTGCAAAATCATACGTCATTATTCATACATAATGAACTATAACTATAATGTATGAACTCTATTGAATATACGTGTATGTGAGCAGTGAGGAGGGATACAATAATGATATTCACGTGGACTTGTAAGTTAAAAATCTGATCGCATTAATTGATACGTGAAGAGTTAGGAGTGTTCCATATGTGCACGTCGAAATTGAGACGTGCACAGATGGGTTGGTGAGGACACAGATATGAACAGTTGAGCACGTGTAAAATTGCTCCATACAGATTGCCATGCTAAAATTTTTATTTGTGTAGCGCCTTAGAAAATTTAACTTGAATTATAGATATATTATCTTATTATATTCACCAATAGAATTGAGGATAACGGCCAGGGATAAGACCAAAGTACAGACAAGCCTCATCTTTTCTAATCAGAGAAAATACTGATTATTGTATTAATGAATAATTTGATTAACAATGTAACTTATGAATATTCTAGTGCTTAATTAGTTTATATAATCTATAAAGTAGTCGTTATATGCTAGGTTGAACACGTCAAGTTTATCCTTCTGAGATATTGACATTTGATAAGAGTCAGTTTCAATAAACAAAATTGGTTACACATTACTTTAAAACTGATGTCACTATTTATGTGATCTTTTATGTTTTAATGAAAGATAGTTTTTACTATTAAAAAAAACTAATATACATTCTATAAAATATAATAAAAGAATTGGAAAGATGGATTTCATTCATTCATAGTTTTTATTTAAAGTTTTAGAAATTAATCAGAAAAAAAGAAAAGAAGTTATCTCGAAACAAAACGTCGACCTGTAACGTCGATTTTCAATCACTATCACTATATCTTCCAAAAAAATATTTTTATCACAAAAATGTTTATATTACATTCATTAATAATATGTTGTTTCTCCGAAACTTAAGACGATAACAGCCCACAAAAGAGGGTTTTTTATTCTATAAAGACGCTAATTAAGTTGTCATAAAATAAGGGTTTCTGCCCGTAGATACTTGACAGTGCTAAATTTAAATTTTGAAGTACTTGATTAATTTAATTTTCTTTAAAATAAATTTCATGGCCGACTTCATTTCAAGTTGGGCAGACTATTTATGGTGTCAGAATCGTTGCCGCAAGAAATATGTCGTTTTTCAAATGATTTTAGATTGGATTTTAGACTGGTG
Source organism: Andricus quercustozae (assembly GCA_932072015.1). Lineage (NCBI taxonomy): Eukaryota > Metazoa > Arthropoda > Insecta > Hymenoptera > Cynipidae > Andricus > Andricus quercustozae. Next base: position 8,817 of record CAKNWU010304502.1, read on the forward strand.
ATACCATTTATAAAGAATTCTATCGCTCGAAGTTCGTTTTAAAGTGCTGTAGTATCTACACCAATATAGAAATTTGACATTTAAACCCAATGTTCTCTAAAAACTCAATGTTTTTTATCTTAATTTTTGTTAAGTTGATTTCAATATGTTGTGTACATCCTTTGGCCCGAAAAACACCCTTGTAGCAAATTTTACTCAAATCGGTTTCCTTTACGTTGTAGCAAATTTTATTCAAATCGGTTTCGTTTTACAAGTTTAGTCTGCCATATTGGTAAAATCTACGCGCTTTTGATATTCAATAAACAATTTTTATTTTGCCAAAAATTCCATCTTCAACACAGATTTTCAAGGCCACAATTTTTTTTTGACTTTCTCTATAATTTTTCTATATTTAGAAAGGATTTTTCTTTAATTTCAAAAAAAATATCCCTCTAGGTCATTCCGATCCAAAGTTCTACGATTTTGAGAGAGAATTTCAAAAAATTTCCACTGTGCGCAGGAGTCGTCATTTTTTATGGCTTTTTTGGTTCAAATATGTAAGGCGGGAGATTCAAATGTAGTATGAAAGAGATGTCAAAAATATTAACAAAAGTCATGTAAAATTTAGTTTATTGTTAATGAGTGAATGGACCAAAAGTGGAAACTTAATACAGCTTAATAGAAAATAATTACATTAAGAAAATTAATAGAGTAGTATAAAAAAAGGAAAGCCGATGGGATTTAAAATTGGTGGAGTACACAACTTGTAAACACGTGATTTAAAATATTTGTTTTTTTCTTTTGAAAGGTACAATAAAACTTTGAAGTTTTTAAAAGTGAACAATATAATAATTGTAATATCCTAAAAAGGTGTATACATTAGAATTGTGAAACACTTATTGGAACCTTTAGAGACTACAAATTTGTAAAAAATAATTTTACTGAAGATAAAAAAAGTGGTGTGAAATTGTAAAGATGATCAATGCATTTTGTAATTGCAAAATGAATGTAAATTCTAATATAAAAATCATTATGAAGGCCCGACATGAATATTCATATTTCATAATAATTAAAAAGATCAAGAGGAATAAAACTCGTGTAGAATATGCATAAGTTAAATAATTAGTTTTATCAATATTATGCCACTAATATGATGCAATTCATGAATACGGACTTTAAATTAATGTTTAATAAAAGTAAACAGCATTGTGATTACTTAAACTGGAGGTGAAATTAAATTTTGTAATGCATATAGATTAACAAGTAACAATTACTCTCTGCTGAGAGTGGTCTTTATTTAAAACAGTTAAACTCTAATCATTTAATTATGAGATAAAAATATATGTAGTAAAAAGGACATTTATCATAAGTTCCAATAAGTATTTCATAATTCTAATGTATACCGATTTTTAGGATATTACAATTATTATATTGTTCACTTGTAAAAACTTTAAAGTTTTATTGTACCTTTCGAAAGAAAAAAAGAAATATTTGCGAAGGGATTCATTGTTACTCCGCTAATGGCGGTTGTCCTCCAATATACTTATATCGAAATTTAGATTTAATGCTGGGTGCCAACCAGGTTCTTGGTTGTAAATGAAAATCAAATAATTTACTTATAACCCGGCATTATTTGCTCATCACCACATCTAGTAAATTGTTCGTAAAAAGTTGGTTAATTGACAAAATTAAGAGCATATCATAATCTTAAATTTGGGACTAAGGACACGAATAAATATTACGTGATTGAGTAATCATAAAAAATGTTCACCCGTGGCATGGATATTTCGGCGAAGTTAAAAATACTAGATTCGTCGCGGTCGTTAATTTCTTATCATATAATCATTCATTGAATAAATAAATATTTGACTTTCATAAATGAAGGTAAAAAAATGTTTATATTTTTTGAATTTCGACCTGCAGAAGACAACTTTTCTTCATTGATAATAAAATAGTTACAAACCGCTGAAGTCGACGGTACCATTAAATATTCAAAAATGTAACCCTCTCCCACTCGGAAAATATTTGTCGGAATAGCACAATTTTTTTCTATTAATTTTCATCCAAAAAGACTTACAGAAAAATGTATTTCGTCATTTGATATGCATCAATAAATAAATTTTTCTTTTGAACTAAGCCACTACAAATCTTTAGAGCTCACCGCGAAGGTTTAAAGTGCTTCAGTTTACGGTGATTTTAACTATTGAACTGAAAGGCCAGAATGTGTGTTATTATTAATATATTGCATTTATTCTTTTACGTGTTCCCAAAATCCCAATCACCCATTTTTTTTGTAATCTTCAATCCTGGCGCCTCAAGGAATGCTTTTTGTGCCGCGTCCTTGGGTATTCATTTCGCATCTGTTTTATTGCCTTATTGTTCAGCAGTAATTTCGTGTTACCAAGATTTAAAAAAAATGTTTGTCATTATTATGAATGTTTAAGAAAAAGGTTAAATTACCGTACACTGAAGTATTTTAACCCTTCAAAATGATCTCTATACTTGAAAGAACGGTCGATAAAATGGTGGTCTCGATTTCGTCACATTTTTTGACGAAAAAAAACCTAGCATCTTCTGCATTGTCGGCGTTTGAATGCATTCTTTACACCGACATCGTGATAAAATTTTGTAACGTTATTCAAAATTAACATTTAATCATGACTGAAAACTAAACAACAAAATCTTCATTGAGACACTGATTTTGGTACAACTGCAATGAGCCGTTTGAAGGTTTAGAAAAATTTGCGTCATAACCACAGTTCACAAAATCAAGACAGAAGGGTAGTGATAAATAAAAAACAGACAGTGGTAAAACTCGGTTTCATGCAGTCTTAAATTTTTGTATTAAAATGGTAAATAATGAATGATAAATTATATATCGGACTCAAACTTCGGCAATGTGGATATTATATATAATATTGGATGATAATTATTAAGAAAAATATTTTTCGAATGGTAAAGGCTGAAAATGCTTGTAGGTACCATCGACGGTAGCGATTTTTGAGCTTCATTTATTAATGTCTAATATTTACTTTTGCGAAGAATGATTATGATAACAAATTGACACATGCTACGAATTCGTATTTTTAGCTTCGCAGCTTTCAAATGGTTGCTATTTTATGTCGTAGAATTAGTTTCTTCTGTGCAGATATATATGATATAAATGTAATTACTGCGAGATCATTTCTTTACATCTAAAAATAATATATTTTCAAAAAGGCTTGCCTTTCATCTGAAAAATAAAATCTTCACATAATGGACTGCCATTCAACAACATAATTATATTTGTTTTTGAAAATTCTTATAAACAAACGTACAGTTCAAACTTCTTTCACTTATAAGGTTCTCCTTCTCGATGAAATCACTTATTCTTATCTTAAGAATTATATTTCGCCGAGAAAAAGAACCTGTTAGGTTATTAAAAAAGGGCAAACAGGGATTTCATTGATCAGAATTGATAAATACAATGATAATTTATAACTATATGTTTTTGAATGACCATTTTTTGGTAATAATATTATTCTTGAAATAAAAATAAGTATCTTTGCAGAAAAGACATTTTATTTTAGCGAGAAAAACAAATTATTCACAGTAAAAATTGTCTATGTTTGAAAAATCAAAATAAGTACATTTGTTTGTGAACACTTTTTATGCCAATATTGTTGTAGTTTTTTCTTTTATTGCAAACATATCCGATATAAGATTAAAACGTTTAGTCAACGTTATTTTCAGTAAAAACAGTACCATCATACCAGATGTTGAGGACACCAAAATTCAATTGAAAAAGAACGCTTTATATTCAAAAATTTTTTTTGGAATTTTGTTTGTGACAAAAAGTACCCTTCAAACGATTCTTATGCCTCCTTCCCTTACTTTAATGCTGCTTTAAACCTGTAACCCCCGTGTAGAAATGGTAACAGGGATACGACCGGATAGCCCCAGTTTAAGCCGGGGATACCGGCCGGAATCCGGCTAAAAACGTCACGGTAAACTGGTCGGATTCTGGTTATCATTCCGGCCGGGATCCGGTCGGGTAACCCGGCCACAGAGCCGTTGAAAAATGCTGCTTCAGGCGAGAAATTGGTAACTTGGTTTGTCTTTTAAGACTCATTGTAAATAATACGGTGCACTTTAAATGTAAAATCAAGTTAACGAATTCTCACGAGGAAATTAGAGTAGAGTTTCAATCACTAATTCTAGAATCTCCTAGAAATAGTTTTATTTTGGAAACCACGTGGTGATTTGAGGTTAAGAACGAAGAAAGGAAAAAATGAATACAAAACACTATACTTTAATGTAAAATAATTATTATTCGCGCATTAAATGGTGGTTTCAAACTAATTACGGAAATGAGGTTAATTTTAATAACGGATTTTATTTGTGAACTTCGAAGAGACGACGCAACATGAGTTCATCTTGCAAAACTGAAACTTGCAAGTGGCTTCGCCTACGCCAGGCGCAGAAGGCGTCAGACATGGCGGTAAATTTGAAAGTCTACGAACTAAAAATTTTCTTAAAATAGAGAAAATTGTAAAAATTGCGCTGTTGCACATTGCAGAATCGATAAGAGTTTTATTTAATAAGTTAAAATATTGGAAAGAATTAAATGTTGTTTTTTTAAAAGAATTTACAACAGCTAACTTCTTGTTTACTGGTCTAATCAATCTCAAATCATACTTTTTCTTCGAAACTGGAATACATTCACTTCCGGTTACGGGCATATTTCCTTAATCAGAACCAGCCATAAAGACAATTAAAAATTTTAATTTTTTATAAACTCCCGGTTTTATGCATTATTGCATTTTTTTAAATTATGCAAATAAGCAAGCGGTGTATCTAAAAAATTATAAAGATGAAAAATATGAATTTAAAAACAATCGTTTGCTTTTAAAACTGAGAAAGATGAAAAAAAACAATTTTAATTTGAAACCGAAAAACATTTAAAATAACTTAAAAATTTTCAAAACCTCGCTGTTTTCGTGTTCTTCATAATTATATAAATAAACAAAGATAATTTCAATCATTAAAAAACTAAAAAAATATATTATTTAAAACAAAATTAGTTAAAACAAATAAATAACTAAAAAAATGGGAAAACTCCTGGTTTACGTGTGATGCTCAATAAAATTATACAATGAAAAACATATTTCTCTAAAATCTCATAAAAAACAATTAAAAAGATAAAAATTAACTAAATAAGTTTTTTGTTAATTAAAGAATCTTGTAAATAATATTGCGATTTTATTTTTTTTTATTTTTGCAATACTATTTCAGAAGCGTAATTATAGAAAACTTATAAAAGTATACTTGTTTTAATTAAAAAATTAATCTCCTAACACAAATTTTTTGTCAATACTTAAAGCAATAAAATATTCAGATATGACCGGCTTTGTAACTATATCACAGTAAAATAGAAGAAATAATACTTAAATAAAATTGTAGGATTTTATCGGCGAATCCCCAATTCGTCAACACGTCACAGGTTTTCTTATTCATAATTACCACTTGTAACTGATAAAAATAAACCAAACGTACAGGAGCGCCCTGAATCACATGTCGAATGCGTGTAGCTAAGTAGCGGTTTCGAGTGTTAAAATAATTTCTTTGATTTAAAGAAATAGTTTCTTTGATTTGAAGTACTGAACTCAAATATATTACTTCTTTCATTTCCGTCTGAAATTTCTTTGAATCAAACAAATATTTATTTAAATTAAAGAAAACCTATTACAGAAATAATTTCTTTAAACCAAAAAATACGAACTACATCATTTTTTAAGATCAAATAAATGTTTTTTTATTTTAAATGTATTTTTGGGTCGGTTGAAAAAAACTATAGTAAAGAAACGATTTCTTTAGTTCAAGACACATTTTTTTCTGAGTGGATAAAGAATAAACAATTTTCTTTATTTTACAATATATGAATAAGCAGTCCCGGTCCGAGGTACAGTAATTAATAACACAAACATTTATTAGAATAAAATTACACATAGCATAGAAAATTTAGCATTCTGGACACCCTTTAATCCAGCACGAGACGCGTGAGAAGTGATGATTAATTAATAATAATTAATTAAATATTCATTAAATCCGAACAATTGAGCTTTGTCACACTGTTTAAAGGCCTAAAAGAAAAGCACAAGTTCTTTAGCCAGATATTTTGGATGGATATTCAAACTGAGCATTTTTAAACATTTTTTAATTTTTATCAGGATTTAAAAATGATATGTACGGCTATTTGTAGTACTCAGAAATTCAAACAATTTATCTTCCCGATTTTTTTCGACAAAAAGAAAATTATGAGAGTTATAGAAAATTTTGATCGCACGAGAAATAATGCAAAATAAAAAATTCCATTTTGCGTAAAACTATGCAAGATAAAAAAAAGATGAATTGACAAAAATTGTGCCCACCATAAAGATCTACAAATGTGTTATTAATGACTTTCTGATTTGATGCGTAGTTTTTGTTTTATTCGTAAAAAACAAGATTAAAAATAACAAAATAAAATTTCTGGACAAACGACACAAGGTACGAAAAAATAAATAGACAAACTTTTTTATTCAGAAAATACTAGGAATTTGTTGTAAATCATGGTTTGATAAGACGCGTAATTTTTGTTTTAATTGGGAAAAATGACATAACAAATAAAAAAATAAAATTTTGGAAAAAAAGACACAAGATGCAATAAAATGTTTAATGACAAAGTTGTTTTTAAATGTGGATTGGAACAAATTTCTGGGCGTTATTCATAAAAATTCGAGAAAAAAAAATTTTGGACCACCCGACTGGACAAGCTACTGTCTTGAAATCCGAATCCTATTCTCGGCACTTTAAAATTCCCCGACGAAGGATACTCAGTGTCGGATGAGAAGACCTTGGCTCACCTTATCAAGGCACATTTTCCGGGATCTCGACGGCATGGAGAGGTACGCGAGTGGTCTTCATTCCGAAACCATGCAGGATCGGTTATACTTCACCCAAGGATTTCCGTTGCATCAGCCTTACATCTTTCCTACTAAAAACGGCGGAAAGATTTTTGGATAGATATATACACGACAAGGTCTTATTAAGTAAGCCACTACGCACAGAACACGCCCATAGGGCTGTTCACTTGACCGAAACGGCCCTAAGCAGAGCAGCAAGCCTAATCGAAGGACAGCTCAAGCAGAAAGACCTCGCGATTGGAACCTTTATTGACATCGAAGAAGCCTTAACTGCACCTCTAGAGAGTTGATCAGGGTGGTCATGATTGCACACGATGTGACAACTCTTGTCATGGAATGATCCTACCACGTGTTTGTCAACAGGAACCTAAGAACGACTAAGGGTGATATCACTTTATGTGGAACTGTTGACTCGGTATGTCCAAAGGAAGGCTATCGCCCCTATTGTGATTCTTGGTAATGGATAAACTGCTTTATCTACTCAAGAGTCAGGGCTACCACGCTGTAGGCTACGCGTACAACATACTGGTCATCATGAGCAGCTAACATCTGAATGCGCTCTTCGGGGTGATGCAGCAAGCACTGGGAATAGTGGATTCCTGGTGCAAGAAAATCGGATTATCAGTCAATCCAATTGAGACCGACGCGGTTTTATTCGCCAGACGGTACAAGTGAGAAATCACAAGTACACTGACACTAAGGCGATAACATCTGGAAATGAAAGAACGAGCTACATATCTAGGAGTCGTCCTAGATAAGAAGCTCTTATGAAACGAGCATCTGGATAACAAGTGCAAAAAGCTTACAGCGACCCTCCCGCTCTACAGGTAACTTATGCGGCGGTGTTTTGATTGAGCACGTTCGAACTATCTACTGTGAAGTGTGAACTGGTAAGAATCTGGGGACTGGTTTTAAAATCCTTCACTGGTGCTTCGAAGTCGACACCCACATTGGCATTGGGAGCACTAATAGGCTTAGAATCCCACCATCTCACCATCGAGGCCATGGCTGCGAATGCAGTCTGGAGATTAAGTATGGTGAAAGGCGGAAGGATCTCGACTGAATTACGGATCCCAACCGATATAGCGAGTAGGCCGACCCTGAGCATGCTCAAGGATAAAACGCCCATTCGCTATCTCTTCGAAAAGAAGTATGGTGTAATTCTATCCATGAGGAAGGCATGTGTTACTGGCGAAGCTCACCTGCCTAGTGATGGGGGCAATTGGTTCACAGATGGCTCCATCAACAAGGAGAAAGCAGGAGCCGGTGTATTAGGAGTGGAAAGGGCTTCACAATCCTGATGGGTTTCTACGCTACAGTCCTAATATCTGAGATTATGGCCGTGCTCCAGTGAGCCTGCAAAGCACAGGAGTATAGCAACAAAAGAAACAACTTTATCTGTTCAGGCAGCAGGGCTGACATAATGATCCTAAATAGAACGACTACGTCGTTACTAGTATGTAAGTGATTTGAATCACTGAACAATCTAGCGACGAAAAGCCGAGTGACTCTTCTTTGGATCCCTCGACACAGTGGCATCAAAGGCAACGAGATCTCGGACAGGCTGGCAAAACTAGCAGCAAGAGAAAACTTCGATGGTCCCGAACCAGTTGTAGGCATTTCCAGTAGGCTAGTTACTAAAAAACCCAGCAGTTAGCTGACCGAGGAATATAGGAAGAAGTGGAAGATGGCCGCTGGCTGCAGACAGATCAAACACTCATTGATTTAAATTTAAACCAAAGTCGAGCTGAGGAAATACGCAAGCTCGGTAGGAACGAAGTCAAGGTCCCGGCAGAGATGTCGCCTGTGCAGGTAGGAAGGATGATGAGACAGCCATTCCTATCCTTTGTCATTGCCTTGTGATTGCAGTAAAACGTCTGGTACTCCCGGGCAGTAACTTCAGCAGTGAGTCAGACATATCGGTCAATAGCATTGCTGTGGTCCTCGCCGTATGGAGAGGGCTTTGGGGTCACGCTGAGGCCAACTAAGGGAAGCAACGGGATTGCCTAAGCATCAGGGCCTCTTGTGGTCTCAATCATAGCAATAATTATAATAATAATAAGAAAGATAATTTGTTATGACCTAAAGTAATCATAAAAAATATTTTTTTTCGTGAAAGGAAACTCCCGGGAAAGGAAAAAAAACGAGATTTGTCAGTTGTCAGATGCAACTTTAGATTCAATAGCAGGGAACTACATTTTGTATTTGAAAAATCCAGTACAAATTCTTTATTTTACAAATTTTGCTACAATAAAATTAGGTAATTAAAAAAAATTCTTCCCTGTTTATTGTTTATTTACAAGATTGTTAAAATAAATTTGTTTTAAAATCTTTTCAGTTGTTTATTTGAGAAACATTGCAAAATATATTTTCATTTATATAATTGTGAGTGATACAAAAACCAGGAGTTTTCTCAAACTTTATGTTATTTATTGTTTTAACTTTTTAAGTTTGAACAAACAAATAAATGTTTAGTTTCTTATATACTATAGTTATTTCTTTCATTTGATAAGACGCATATGTTTAAAAAGGTAAAAGGCAAATTCTTTAATTATCAAAAAATATTGTGCGTATGCATTCATTAGACTAATTAAAATACAATAATAACGATTAATTTTTTTTCTTTATTTTGCAATATATAAATAATAATCAGTCCCGGTCCGAGAAACAGAAATTAATAATACATGCATTCAGAATAATAAAATTCAACATGAAATAGAAAATTTATCATTTTGGACAAACCAAACGAGCTATAACAATTGCAGGCTGGACGTTTTTATCGAGAAAAAAGATTCCCGATTTTTTCCTGGTTCACAAAATTTTTTCACGGTTATTGAAAATCGTAAGAAGTGACAGTAAAAAAAATGCAATTATAAAATCTACTCAAAATGCTAGTAAAATAATCAGTTTTCGTAAGTTATAAACTTTTTTCGCAATAAATCACGTTTCTTCTTCCATAGGAAATTATTTTAAATATTTCTTCATTTCTTAAAATTATAGAAAACTTTATTTTTCCAGAGACCTGATTATTGGCACGAAAACTGCCTTAAAATAAAGGCTTTAAATGGGAAATTTGTAAAGCATTTTTCTCCGAAAAATTTATAAAATTCCCTTCTTTCCGGATTTCTTGGTCCATGGGCCATTCTGGAACGGGAATACAAAATTACAAAATAACAGTTGTCACTGTTCTGACCTCTAATTGTATAAGGCCTATGCATAAACGTGGGGTCAGCAAAAAGACCGAGTGGAAAGCGCGAGCCCTGCCAGGCGCACACGCTTTTTTATTGATTTTTTTGTTAACAGCGTAAAGAATTGTGTTTAAACACGTCTTACTATAAATCTCTTTTTTACGGGATTTCTGTTGCCTACTGGACATTCCGCGTTTTCCTCTTTAGTCAATTCTTCAACTTTGCGGCTAAACATGTTTATTTTCACCCGCTTTGACCCCAAATAAACATACGGATCAGGCTTATATATTCCACTAAAAACTGTTTGTCTGTTTGGTAATTTATTCAGTATTGCCCAGACGTCACCATTGGACGTTGATAAAACAATTTGCTCTCCGGGTGGCATTGGCTTAAAGGTATTATTTTTGGTTCTCAATTTAATTCGGTTATCTGCAGCAAAAATGTATCTTCGAAGTTCGAATACACGGCTCGGACGCTTGCAGAAAACAAGTCGAACAAATCTAAGTTCTTCAATTTTAAATCCAAGTACGTGAGAAAATAGTGGTTCCACAGGAGAAGACCTGGACCTGGCATGGAGAGGAGGTTCGGCAGGTGGAGGAGATGCGGCAGAATAATGTGCTAAGGCAAGAGAAAGAGTCGTGTCTGGAGAGTGTCTGCCAGAAGAAGAAGAAGCAAAAGGTTCACAACGAGGAACACCAGGATTAGGGTTGCCATCAGTCCCACACTTGGATTGTGAACTTAATTCTGCAACAAGAAATAGAGGAGTACATTTTTTTATATACATAATCTCATGTTGGTATATCATGAGTTGTCAATGTGATTGCAATAATTATTAATGTAGTTGTCAACACAGAAAAAACTAGGGCTTCTGTTAAAACCAATTGTTGGTTCCAGCAAGGGACGTTTTCAGCGGCGTATGCACGAAAAGCATTGGGCAATTTAAAATTATATATTATTCACTGGCAATATTACGTTACTGGATGGGGTAGAGAACGAAGTATGTCTGTTTAGTACACAAGAGGTCAGGGGGAGGCTGAAGGAGGTATTGAAGAAAGAATGGAGGGGGAGGGATTACCAGGAGGGTGGAGAGAAGGGTTAATAGTACCACTATATAAGAAAGGAGACAGGATAATTATAGAGGGATTACGCTAATGAATAGGGCATACAAAGTGTACGCGATGGTGGTGACGGAGAGGCTGCGGAAGGATATCGAGGGGAAAGGAATATTTCCAGAGACGCAGGCGGGCTGTAGGGCGGTAGGAGTACTATCGACGATATCTACGTTCTGCAGCACGTGGTGGATAGAAAATTAGTGAAGAAGGGGCGAGAGTGTACGCATTTGGCGTGGATCTCAAAGGGGCGTTTCCTTCGGTGGATAGAGGAAGGTTGTGGGAGGCGATGGAGGATAGGTTAGTGGAGAGAGGCCTGATTGAGAGGGTAAGGGAGATATATGAAGAGACCAAAGATAAGGTAAGAGGAGGGGAGGGGATTTCGGAGAGATTCTGGATGGATAGGGGGTTGAAGCAAAGGTGTCCGCATAACCCAATGCCTTTTGCGATTTTAATTGCGGATATGGAAAGTAAGCTGGAGGCCGGGGTGGTAGAAGGAGTCAGGATAGGAGGGGTTAGAATTTCGTCACTAGCGTATGCAGATGACATAGTGTTGCTGGCTAGAAGCGAGGAGGCCTTAAAAGAGATGACGAAGTGGTTCAGAAGATAACTGGATAAGAGCAGGATAGAGCTGAATGCGGAAAACCTCAAGGTTATGGTATTCAGAAAAGGAGGTGGGAGGGATATAGGAGTGGAAGTGAAAGGGAGTGGCGGTGCAGGAGGTGAAAGAGTTTGTGTACCTGGGCCTCGTGTTTCGGAGGAATGGGGGAGTGGATGGTCACATAAAAGAGAGAGTGAGAGGGCAAATGTGGTGATGAGGCAGGTGTGGGGGCTGGGAAAGAAGTTATTCGCAGATGATTTTGAAATTAGAATGAAATTGTTTGACTCACTAGTGATGAATGTGCTATTTTATAGAGTAGAGGTATGGGGATGGAAGGAAAGTGAAGAGGTAAATAGGACACAGGAGAGGTATGTAAAGTTGACATTCGGGTTGGCAAGGAAAACGCCTAATTATATTGTCAGAAGGGAGACGGGGAGAGCGAATGTAGGGATTCTAGCGGAGAGTCGGACGTGTAAATATGAGGAGAAATTTTTGGAAGAGGGGGGAAGTAAGCTGGTTAGGGAGTGTTAGTGAAAGAAGGAGAAGAGGAGAGGGTGTGGGAGGATGGACGCTGAAAAGGAAAGGTATTTTAGAACGAATGGACTACAGATGGACGAATTGAGAAGGAAGCACGAAGAAGGAAGGAAGGTATATGAGTTGGTTAAGAAAAACGGCATGGAGAGAGAGAAGACTGCAGGGGAAGAGAGAATAAGAGGGTCAAAGTTTAACGGGAACTATGTGTGGATTATGCCAAGGGCGAGAGCGCAATATTTGTGTGAGAAATGAGAGAAAGGAAGTCAGGAGCTTATAGCGAGGATGAGATGTGGGTGCATGGAGGATTTTAATAGGTTCTGGCTCTCTTGGGAAAAGAGGATGTGTGAACTGTGTGAGAAGGGGCATGCAAAAGTGGAGCACTGGTTGGAAGAGAGCGTTTAGGTGGAAAGGAGAGAAATGAGCATGGAGGTATTGAAGCATGAAAAGGGGGACAAAAGGGCAGTAGCATGGGTGAAGGGAGTGTTGGGTAGGATGGAGAAGAAGAGAAGGAAGGAGGAAGAGGAATGGAGAAGGAAAGATTGTGAATAGGAGAGAAAGTAGATATAAGTAGTATGTTAATATTGTAAATAGTAGATAGGCATTAGGTAGTAGACACGGAAGCGAGAGAGTAGGGGCATGAGACCGCGGCGAAGCGAGGAAGGCAAGGCGATACGAGCGTGCGATCCTAGATATAAGGTATGGAAGGATGTTAGTTTTAAGGCTTGGTTTAAGGAAAATTATTTTAAAAAAGGAAAGTGTAAGCAAGTCAATTTTTTAAGACCAACAGGCTTCAAAATAAACGTTTATACTACTAATACTACTATTACGATACTATTCAATTTTTTTAAGAAGCTAGGTATTTCTATCATACAATATAATCTATTTTTAACCTAAAAACCACACTTTTGGTAATATTCATCTGTATGATTATCTATCGGATATCAAATAACTAAAAAGAAACCCTCAAAAAGAGTTATATTGGAGTCTCAGTTCT